>PVHP010023091.1:0-27662 GCA_004024765.1 Zapus hudsonius
TAACGGTCATAAGCCATCACAGACAACAAAAAGCCTTCGGTGGTAATAAGGACTCCAAAAAACAAATGCTGCACAATGCAAGCTGTGAAAGAGATGGTTTCTTTCACCACCAAGAAGCCACTCAGCATTTTTGGAGCAATGACTGATGAGTAACAGGCATCCACAAATGAAAGGCAGCTGAGGAAAAAGTACATGGGTGTGTGGAGCTTTGGGGTGATATGGATTAAGATGATCATGCCAAGGTTGCCCATCAAGGTGACAGAATATATAATCAGGAACAAAGCAAAGAACAGCATCTTCAGCTCAGCACGATCTGTCAGTCCCAGAAGAATAAACTCAGTAACAAGCGTGCAATTCTCTTTAGCCATTGCTTTTCTGTAAAGTCAAGGGAAGGAAGATCAGGATTACAGTGGTTACATGCGGATCTGCTGTTTATTAACATCAAGTAGAAACAGCCATAGTATGGTGCACTTAAATAAATATGGCATTCTTTGATGAACTAAAATCTCCTCACTTAATATATCATTAACTGGGATATATTATGTATTGCTTTTTCAGTGATGGAATAGATTTGTGTCAATTTGTATTAAAAATACTTTGCCTAACAAATATTTTCCATTTGTTTTGAAGTGTCTGCCTCTCAATGAAGTTTATAAATTGATTAAAGACACATCCCAGTGGGGTGGAGACAAGGAGAAGGGAGATGGGCATATCACCACAAGCTAAAAAATGTATCTAATTATTTACAATAAATATTTTTTAAAAGACAAGGATAGTGTTTAAAAGAAAGTTGCAAAACTAGTTTCACATCCTCTTTCTAAACTTTATGTTGAATATAGAATGAGTTATGAACAAAATTTAAGATTAGCTATAGTATAGCCTATGTAATCAAGCTACACAATGTGTGGAAACACAAGCGGAGGATCAGCAAGGGGACTGAGTAATAAAGATGATGGCATGGTCCCTTCTTAAATACATCTAAGATATTCAAGTGGAGACAGACAGGAAAGTCACCAAACTCTAAGTATACATCATGTCTTATTTCATAAGAACAATTTTGGAAGACTTCAAAGTTATATGACACCTGAAACAAATATACTATGCCTAAGTTTTTGTGATTGTTTTTGTTACTTAAATGTGTGCCTAAGGAATACATAGGATCTCCCTGCGAAGATGGCTCAGTAATTGCCACGGAATTGTGGGTATCTGAGTTTAGATTATCAGAACTCCTGTAAAGCCTATGTTTTAGTATTAACATTTGTAATCCCAGCATGTTTAGGGGAGAAGGAAGAGACACAAGAATTGCACAGAAGTTTACAGTCCACATCTGGTCTGGTTCACACAGAGTGAACAAGATGCACTCCTTCTAACAAGGTGGAAGACAAGTACGGGTAGTTACAGAGTTCTCCTCTGTCTTCCATATGTAAGTCAGCAAGTCATGGCATGTGTGATCCCACAATCACACACATAAACATGTATATGCAAACAGACTTACACCAGGAAAGAATATATATATATATATATATATATATATATATATATATATATATATATATATATATATATATATACCATTCTATTCAAAAAGATTATGTTATGCAATATATAAATAATATACATGAAAGAAAAATTAAAATGTGGCTAGCTGTATTTCATGTCAGTCACAAAGTGATAAAAATTTTGAACATTTTGATAATCAGGATTCAGTTTTAATCACAAAATTCAATTAGTTAGCACTTGATTCCAATGTATATATTTTATTAGTCATTGTATGTATAATGTGACATTCTTTCTATCTCTACCTCACCAATTTTATATATTTAGTTACCACAAGATATATTTTTAAAAATAAAATGATACAATTTGACTAATGGTTAATTAAATCAGTCTTATTAATTCAGTCTAGTTCACATTTTTCAATTGCACAAATGTGAAAGCGGTCAACACTTTCTCAGTCTTGGATTACCACATGTTGTATCACTTAATAACTCTGTGACTTTGGGGAATTCCTTTATCTTTTTTAGATGTGCTACAATTATGACATCACTGGAAAATATGTAAAAATACTAGGCATTAAGTGTGCAAAATGCTAAGTGTTTAGGTATGTAATATATTGCTAAATTACATGAGGCTAATAACATAGAGATACGGAAGTGAGCAATGTCACATATAAAAACCATATGAGTATTTTTGATTTTGGTTTATATTTTCACATGAAGTATGGTGGTATAAAAAACTGTAAGACCTGAAAAATACTTCTTCAACCATTTGTACTCACAAAATTCTAATCCACTTGTGCATTTGAAATAATCAAATGGAGTATATATTAATGCCTTACAATTTCATATGATAAATCATTAGCCAGTGCATTTTTATGGTTTTCATATTATTAGAAACTACCAGGTAATTTATTCAACTATAATAACTATCAATAAATAATATTCAATCCTGTAAATCAAATACAAACTATCCAACATCATTCCCGATAACTCTGTCTCTACACACACACACACACACACACACACACACACACACACTCACACACACATGATATTTATATTAACCAACACTCAATTTTCAATGTTTGAGGAAGTAGCATTCACAATCATCAAAGGACAAAAGTGACAAATGAACACTCTCCTCAACAATGCAGAAAATACTAGGTTTTCATTTCTCTAGAACATTGTCTAGTTGTAGCTCTGTTCTCACCATCTCACTCGTCTTCTTTAGTCAAACTTAAATGATACTTTCTCAAGGAAAAAATTTGTTCACTATGGACAGTTTTGACTTCCAAATTCAGAATTCAGATTTAATTAAATTGATTATCCAATGAATTGATAAATTTCATTTTAATGTTAATTTTTGGTCTACAGATATAAAATTAATGGTGTTATAGATAGACTTGAATTAAACACCTAAATTTTGATTGAATGACTTGTAATATTTTTAACAATCATTTAATTGTATCAGACAGCATAAGTAAATTTTTAATATCCTACCGAATATAATTTTAAAACAGAAAAATGTGTTTTAAAAAATAGATACAACTTACCAAATTGAAATATTCTAAAATTTAAAATTTACAAACATCAGGTATTTATCCATGGTTTCTTACCCTTTAATAAAAATAAATTAATTTAATGGTGATATAGTGTGGAAAGCTACTACGTATTTCAGAGTATGTAGCTGAAATTGAAATTACAGACAAATGTGAACCATGAACATAAAACAAATACAAGATGCAAACAAATAAGACTTGAGATCTTTATTCTGTAGGTGGACAAACTAGATAAAATGATCACATATAAATATTTCTATGAAGTTCCAATAGCAACATGAGTCTCAAATGGAAACTTAGAAAACACTGTCATTCCTAAGGGACACTGAAATTTCCCATGTTACTCATATACCCCCAAAGTGCATAATTACCTAAAAAGACTAGGAAGGATTGGAAAAGTCTTAAACAAAATATGAAGCATTTTTGAATTCAATAAATTGTTACTGATACAGTTATTGAAAGCAATTAAATTCTAAGTATGCATCATTTAAATGTTAAATTGTTGGATATTACCAGAACAGTCAGATTTTATGCCTGTGTGCAAGGTAAAGTACATGAAAAATGTTATTAGCCTTAATATTACAGAAAGAGATTGTAACACAGAGGGAGAACATAAGTAAATTGCCAATTTTGTGTTATCTATCCCCTGCTTGAGTTAACATTGTGCCTATTTTCAGTTTACTGTGAAAGAAGAGTTTGGAATAATGTTTTTGATCTAACTAATGTCTACTTTGGAAAAGACCGTCATTATGATGCACACTAAAAACAAAGGGGCTATCTAGATGATTGGTCAAATATAATGAATAATGGGCCAGTCAGGCCAACTGGGGCAATCATAACACATCTTTTGTGGAAGAAAATACTGGGCTGGAGGCCCAATACATGAGAAGTAAAGCATGCCTGGCCATGAAGACCTAGTTAAAACCCTATAGTGGGGGAGGTCATGAGCCCTAGGTGAGTAATACCTGTAGCAACCTGGCTACACACATATATTATGCCAATAAAACTGCCTTAGAAGCACTATAAAAATCATACTCAAAAAACACTGCTACTCTTACTCTTGGCTTGAGAAGCTTCTCTTTTTCAGATGGCAGTGACCACTGGGAAAATGCAAAAGACACCAAAGTGTTGAGAAGAAATGACAGTGAAGTGTTCAGCACTGGGACATCTCTATCACACTTCCCGAGGCTCAGGGTCTGTTGCAGAAGAGGCAGCAGAAATATTGTAAAAGCCAAAGGAAGGGTAGGACTGCTTACAATGCAAACTTCCAGACACAAATTGGCCTTGATATTCATAATTTCCCAGTGCCTGATAATACCTACACATAATGGGAGGAAAAGATGATGACAGCGAAACAAAACAGGGGGAGGAAATATGGGGGAAGGGGGGGAGAAATCATAATGTTTTGTGATCTATAATTATGGAAAATAATGGAAGCTATCAATAAAAAGTATTTATATAATGAATAAAATTATATAATGAATAAAATTTCAGTTTGGGAGTGGTGGCACACACCTTTAATCCCTGCACCAGGGGGCAAAGTAAGGGGATTGCCTTGAGTTTCAGGCCAGCCTGAACTACATAGTGAATTCCAGGTTGGCCTGGGCTAGAGGAAGACTGGACAGAGAGAAGGGAAATGGGGCTACCATCATAAGATTTGCTCATACAATGTATCTAATTATTGGCAATAAAGATATAAAGAAAAATTTTAAAAAGCAAATAAAATCTGAGCCAGAACAGTGAGACAGGAAAAGCAAATAAAAGGGATTCCAGTAGGAAATACAGACGTTAGTTACCATGTTAACAGATGATATATTCCTATAAAAACTCCATTAGATAACCATGATATCTCATAAATATTTCCAATATAGTAGCAGGATTAACAAATAACATAGAAATGCAATAACTCTTCTATGTGTCAGCAAGAAACACATTAAAAATTCTGAAGAAATAATTAAAGACATTTACCATTGAAAAGATAAAGCATGGGCTGGAGAGATGGCTCAGAGGTTAAGGCACTTGCCTCCAGTGCCTAAGACCCTGTGTTCAATTCCCCAGTACCCACATAAGCCAGACCCACAAGGTGGTGGCCCTGGTGCATGCTTGCTATTTCTCTCTCTCTCTCTCTCTCTCTCTCTCTCTCTCTCTCTCTCTCTCTCTCCCTCTCTCTCTCTCTCTCTTTCTCTCTCTCTCTGAATCTCCCTGCTTGAAAATGAATCAATATTTTTAAAAGGATAAAGCATTGAAGAAAGATGACAGAAGAAATCCCAATGTGGGAAGACAACCCATGTTCATGGATTGATAAGAGTTAATATTAATTTTAATATTCTGAAAATGCATATATTACTAAGAATTATCTAAAATTCAATTTAATCCTTATTAAAATTATAGTGTTTTTCTTCATGAAAGTAGGAAAAAATATATATGAAGGCCAACCATTCCCCTATAGACAAGGGGACCTGTCTCTGCAACAAAAGAGCAATGCAGGAGGTGTCACAATATGTGATTTCAAACTATATTACAGATGCAAAGAAAAAAAAGGGACATTACAGCAAGGGAACAGACTGGAAGATATGACCTAGAAATAAATCCAAACAGCTATAACTATCTGACTATCTGATACCTACATTAGATATAAATAACCTTTTTAAAAGTGATGCTAGGAACAATCAGACATCTATCTGTAGAAGTAAGAATGAAACTAGATCCATGTCTCTTGAACTGTCAACATAAACTCAACTTAGATCAAAGATCACAGTATAGGACATGAAAATTTGAAAGTAAAGGTGGAAAATATAGTGAAATATTTAAGAGCATAGGTACAAATCCAATATCTCACTAAATAATACTAAGAACTGACAAATGAATCTATTAAATTGAAAAGTTTGTAAAACTGAAGAAATAGCCAACAGTTTGAATAGATATAGTATAAGATATCTATTATACCATTTCTTCAACCAATGAGGAAATAATATAGTATATAAAGAAAAGAACTAAAAGGATAAATATTAAAAATAATATGATCAACCATTTTACAAATGAACTGAATAATTTTATCAAATGAAATACAAAATGGCCAATAGATTCATGAAAAAAGATTCAACATCATTAACCATTAATAAAATGATATTCAAAAATTTTCTGAAAAATGACATGGTTTCACTAAATCAGATCTGTATCTTTCCCACCAAGGCTCAGAGAGACATAAATATGATAAGTGTGCATGTGTGAAATGCTAACATGAAAGCAATGTGTACACTACATATGTTTTTAGAAAGGAAGCAAAGAGGTTGAATAATAATTTTTCTATTGCATAGAATTAACATTCTTCATGAAGCATTTCCACTGAACTATCTAGAACTTGGAACTTTCTAGATTAGCTAACTTTCTCACTGCTGTGCTATAGGTAACTTAAGGAGATAAGTTTTTTTTAACTTTTTATTAGTTTATTTGCAAGCAGAGAAAGAAAATGGGTGTGCCAGGGCCTTTATCTATTGCAAATGAACTCCAGATGCTTGGGCCACTTTGTGCATCTGGCTTTTACACGGGTGCTGGGGAATCAGCATAGGATTGTTGGATTTTTTTTTCTTTATTGTCCATAATGAGGATTGTTGGATTTTGCAAGCAAGCACCTTAACTGCTGAGTCAAGGAGATAAGTTTTATTTTGGTTTATAATTCAATGCCTCCATTCATAATGGAAACAAGGAAAAAAACGGTGGTTAATATATAAATAAGCAAGTGGTGACACTGGTGAAGAAATAGATGTTTATTTCTATTATTTTTAAAATTCTTATTAGTTTACAAAGAATTAGGTTTCATTATGTTGTTTTCAAAATATCTTCTTTGATTCCCTTCTTGCATTTCCCCACTCACTTTCCCCATTCTGTGCTTCCCTCTCAGTTTAGCCTCTATCTGCTTTTATAACATGTTTCCCTATGTCCTTTCCCCTCTTCTCATCATCTCTTTATCTTCTTTCATGGTCTCCTATCTAGAATCAGCCAATTGTCAGCCTCACATCCCCTTATTTACATACATACAAACATTATAATTAGAATATCCATATTTTTCAGAGAGCTGTGGTCAATTTCTACAACTGAATAGATTATATAGACATATATATATATATATATATATATAATAGAGAGCCCAGCTGAAGAATGAGCTATCCATGGTCCCCTACTACAAAGACTGAAACAGATGGCCCACGGAGGAGGATATCCAGCTGACTGGGGATCGGGAAGGGGGACAACGGGGAATTGGGGATAACAACTCATGGTTGGCCCACCAAACAATGTAACTCATTATGAACAATAAAGAAAAAAAATAAAACTATGTTGCTGGAAAAAAAAACTAAAATAATATGTCAGTAACATACATTTTGAGGCATTTAGCAATTGTCAGTGCAGTGATGTATCAGGGGGAGAAAGGAGGTGTTGACATGATCCTGGCAAGATGTGGTGGTGCCACACAAGGAGAGCACACCCAGGATTTTGAGGTGAAAATCAAAATATCCAAAAAGACATGGGATGATGGCTGACATCCGGACAGGAGATAAACCGCCTCTAGCCTATCATATAGGGTCCAAACAAAACCTATGAGAAAGTGTCAAGATAAACAAGAGACCTATTCACCACAGCAAGTCAGATAACCCATGAAAGGACAATGGAGACCGATACCAATGATACTCAACACAATCTAAAGCAGAAGTCTACAGATACTTAAGATCTCAACAGTAACGTAGACTTAATACTCATACAACATGACTCAGGGAACAGTGGAAAAGGGGGCAGAAGGATTGTGAGAGTCATGGTGGGGGAGAATATCCAGAGACATCATCCCCCTCAGCAACAGCACACAAAGGAGAGAAAAAAACTGGCTACCTCTTATGCAATTCATAACCCCCTACCCCATGAAGCGATCCAGATTGCCCACTGAGGAGGGTCCCCAGTAGATTGGGGACAGGGAGGAGGGAAATGGGAGTACTACCACAAAATTTTCTCATATATCTAATTGACAATAAAAATGTTTAAAATATGTATCCATTTACTTGTAATGGATATAGACTAGCAAATTTTAAGAGTAGAAAGCAATTTTTTTTTGTATTTGACAATATTCTTTATTTTTATTTAGGCATTGTTCAGTCAGGACATGTACCTTTTTTAGATCCATCAATTTGTGCTATTTAGATATGCGTTATTCTATATTCGTTTTGTTCTTCTTTTGTAGTTATATCATAGAAAATACAAACGTACATCATACCTCTTACATACATGCATAGATGATTGATGGATGTGAAAATTATACAGAAAACACATGTATATTCAAGGTTATGATAAGTGGCATATTTTACATAATAAACTACTCTCACAAATATTCTGAATAGTACAGAACAGCGTCAGAGAAAAAATCCACTGTACATGTTTAATGAATGCAATAGTTTTAGGTTACTGTCTATCCACCTGCAGTATTTCCTGGGCCAGGAAGCTGTCTGTCATTGACCTCATTGTGGTAGAGTGGATATGTTTCTTTACATCATATAGGTCTCCATGGAAATGTAAAGACCATTGGTATTATTTTGTACCTTTTGTATTAATTGCCCCTTACATTTTTTTCCTGTACTCTATGTATCTCAGAAGATTTGAACATAATGAATAATGAACTCCATGAATTAGATATTATTTCCTCTGGGAACACCATGAAAAGGGAATAATCTATAAATTCTCCCTACTCAAAAAGAAGTGTGAATGATATGAGAAAATAAAATCTAATCTGATTCTTCATGAGTGGTAAGTAGATGAACACTGTCCTGGATTATGATGATCAACTGGGGATGGGTAGTTTCCTGATAATTCTGACTTGTGGTAATATATTTTCTTATGTACAATGTGGAATACACCACTAAAAGCATTAACTTCTGTTTCTTTGGGTTTATTATAGTAATATTCTATGGTTAGGACATTGAATCCTGTGAAATTACCAAATATCCTTGACCTGTTTTATGAGCAATATTAATAATATTAAATTTTCAAGTGTAAAGGAATTTAGAAATATATGAAACTGATAAAAATATATATTAGGACTTATTAGAATTCATTTCTAGATAAAATATGGAGTGCTAAATCACGTTGAATCAATAAATTGTAACATATCCTATCAAATCTAAAGCAATAGTGTATAAAGCTCAATGATTTTCTTACATTTGTGTAGGGCATACATTTAGATTTTTTTCTTTCATGATTAGTTTTATCAGATAAGTCACTACAAGGTTAATTTTGCTAAGTAATCATTTCAAACTGATGGATATAGAAAGACATAAGATTTGTAGAATTTTAGATCAACTGCTATACATAATTGCCCCTTAAACTTACCAGGCCAAAAAACATTGAAATATCATTAATTTTCTATGTATAAAAATACAAAATTTGAAAATCCATTTATATTCAAAAGGAGATACCAGCTGACTCTGACATTGGTGACAAACCTCATACACTCACGAATCATTTCTAACAGAGTATTGAAGACCCAAGATGGTTGTTCTGACATGAAAATTCTTAGTCCTTTATTTATTGATTTATTTATTTTCAGGCAGAGAAATACAAAGAGAGAGGCAGATAGAGAAAGACAGAGAGAGATAATGGGTGCATCAGGGCCTTTAGCCACTGCAAATGAACTCCAGATGCATGTGCCACTTTGTGCATCTGGCTTACATGGGTACTGGGAAATTGAACCATGGTCCTTGTGCACTAGAGGCAAGCACCTTAACCACTGAACAATCTCTCCAGCCCAGTTCTTTCTTATTCTCCGGCTTTTCATTACCTCTGCTTTCAGCCCCTGTGATACGTCAAAGTTTTCAAAAGGAGAGAAACTAGGCTATCCATGGTCCCCTGTCACAAGGACTGATCCAGAAGACACATGGAGGAGGTTATCCAGTTGAAGGGGGAGGGGAGGGCAGCGGGGAATTGGGGATAATAACTCATTGTTTGCCCACTAAATATTGTAACTCATTATGGACAAAATAAAATAAAATAAAATAAAATAAAATAAAATAAAATAAAAAGAGTTTCTAGTTTTAAGTGAAGAGATCTGAAACAAAAGCGAAAGCTGATTCAGAAACAGCAGACATCATCTGGGTGGTGATAACAGAGGTGACTCAGTAGCCTCCAGTAGCACCATTCTCTCCAGACACCATTCCATGAATCACCTGTGGCAGCTTTCTGGAACTGCTATCAGCCATCCTAGGCCTGCTGTGGTCTCCAAAGATTCCCCCTGACAGCAACACAGAGGAAAGATGACTCTGTGTTGCATAATGATAATTCTAGCTTGATTTTTTAGCTCACTGAATATCTATATCCAATTAGTCCTCTAATTCAAAAGTAACACATCATAAATATATCATATAGAAATTCAGAAATTAATTGATTTTGAGTAATAATAAATATCCAAATAATATTTAAGCTTTCAATGAACTTATCTCCACTCTATTTAAAGACATGCAATTAAAGACTCAACTTCCTTGAATGTTGGCCTAGATAATATTTATTTCAGTAATGGACTCAGATCATTGTTATTATTAAAAGATTATGCAAATTTAAAATGATCCAAGGTCAAAAATGAGATTATGTATATGCTTATATAAATCTGAGAAATTATATAGTATTAAAATGTATGACTTATAAATAAATACCATAAATATAAGTAAACACATAATAAATTGTAAATTTGTAAGTTGTAAATGAACCATCAGACCTCTTTTAGATCCTGGTCATCTGGGAATTCTTTGATATCATTGCAATATGATAACTAGCCTTTCTCCCTGAAAAAAGGCCATGGACTTTAACCGCTTAAAGATATTTACTGAATATCAGACACGGTGTCATTAATGTCATCTTACCTTAGTTTGATGCACTAACACATCCCTATATTTATTAATGTGTGATAATGTGGAAGTTGTGGTCAAACTGAAAACAGTCTAATTGACCATTATTAAATTCTTATCATGCTCTATTCAATTATGTATCACTTGTTTCAAAGGGACACTAGTAGGGTTTGGAAAGTTCAGGTGAAGATTTCTAAGACTTAAGATTCATTCAAGATTGTGTTTTCTTTGGATATTAAAATTCCACAACAATTTTTAAAAAGTGTTTCCTTTGTAAAATACATATAGCCATAGTAAAGATGAGTTTAAAGTGAATCTTTTTAATTAATATGTATCTGGATTTGTTTTTTTTTCTCCCTAGGATTATGCAAAGTCTTTGGAGTCTTGAATTTAAACTGCATCATATTAAATTATGGGTTTTGTGTTTCTAATTTGATAGACTATCTCGCTCATGCTATTTTAAGTGCAAATCTCGAAATTATTTGTCTTTGCTATGACATAAATGAAAATTTATGTTCTAATTATAAATATTACATTTTTCAATGGTGATTACAAAAGAGCTAACAAACCCTACTGGTTCTTCCTAGAATAGGTAATTGGAACATCCAAATGGACCAACCAAATTTAACAATGCCTTCTGAATTCATTCTGCTTGGCATCACGCAGCGGCCAGAGCTTCAGCTCCCTCTTTTTGGGGTCTTCCTCATCATTTACACAGTCACAGTGGTAGGCAACCTGGGCATGATCATTTTGACCAAGCTGGACTCACACCTTCACACACCTATGTATTTTTTTATCAGACACCTGGCTTTCATTGATCTGGGCAATTCCACCACCATTTGTCCCAAGATGCTGGTGAATTTTGTTGTGGATCAAAACACCATTTCTTACTCTGCCTGTGCCACACAGATGGCCTTTTTCATTTTGTTTATTGTCAGTGAACTTTCAATATTGTCCTCCATGGCCTACGACCGCTACACAGCTATCTGCAACCCTCTACTCTACCATGCCATCATGTCTAGGAAACGTTGTGGTATGCTTGTGGCCATCCCATACCTCTACAGTACATTCCAGGCTCTGTTGTTCCCCATAAAGTATTTCACCTTGACCTTCTGTGGCTCTAATGTCATCAGCCATTTCTACTGTGACGTTGAACCCCTGTTACCTTTGATCTGCTCACAGGCCCAAGAGACAGAATTATTAACTCTACTCTTCTCAGCATTTAATTTAATCTCCTCGCTTCTGGTAGTGCTTTTGTCCTACATGATGATTCTGATAGCCATATGTCGAATGCATTCTGCAGAAGGCAGGAAGAAAGCTGTCTCCACCTGCGCTTCCCATCTGACTGTGGTGGTGGTCTTCTACGGGGCTCTCATCTTCATGTATGTACAGCCCAAATCCACTCACTCTTTGGAAACAGATAAACTGGCATCTGTGTTTTACACGCTAGTGATCCCCATGCTTAACCCCTTGATCTACAGCCTAAGAAACAAAGAGGTAAAAAATGCTTTCTTTAGAGTTTTCAAATGTCCATGAATGTTTTGTATTTAACCTTCAGTATGGAATGTAATCATCAAAATCTGCAATCAATGCAACTGCTCGATAGTAACATTTCTTATAAAATGGCTGTTATTTAATTCCAGAGGAAAGACTATTTATAGTAAATAGATTGTTTCACTTATATTTGCCCAGCTACCTCGGATAGTTTGATTCTCTCTTTAATATAATTTTCTTATGAATATTCTTTTTTTTCTGATTCAATATCTCTTTTTGGTAACCCCAAAAAAACTTTATTTTTCTGAAGGGAACAGTAGTTGACAGTATGTCATTAATTCTTACTTGTTTATATCAGTTATTTTAAGGCATTTATCTTATCTAATCTGTTTTCATTTTACTTCTAAATCTAAATTAATAGGTAAAATAATGTGATTGTATCTTATATAATATATTTGTGGAGGGATACTGGATAATATTCTTTAAAATACTCATTCTATCAATATTCACTTTTAATTTAAGCATTTGTTCTGATTATCTGTAATATAAATAACAGTTGTTTCATATGCAAATTGGTATCTATGTGTTATATTGTTTCCTTCTTTTCCATGCCTCTACTACAAAGTCTTTTAGAATTTTGACTTAAAAACTGTATTTTGAATGCACACCATGAAATTTCACAAAGCTGCTACAAGAGACAATGTAATAATAAAGTGTTAACTTCTTTGACAGATGAAAATGAGAAAAATTAAACAAATCTATTATTATAATGATTTTCTTTATTTTACTTTATGTATCCATATGTATGTGTTTACCTGTTAACTCACTCTTGAAGGCCTCTCAATTTTAGCACTCTTGGACATTTGACTCAATTTTTTTTTTGCTTATTACAAGTAGTAAGATATATAACTGCATAACTAGCCTTGACTCCTCATCACACTCATTTCTCCTTATTTCTCTAGACATTGGAAATATTCTTCAATAAAATACTTTCAGTTTGGAATTATTTTTAGATTGCTGTCTCTGTCTTTGAATTTATTTAATATTTTTGTGAAAATTTTGGACATTCACAAATATCATATATCAGAAATTTTACATGTTTATTATCTTGTATTATCACCTAGATGATAGCAAATGAAATTATCCTATACATATTACTCCAACATTTAACTCTTTTCATCCTTGTTTTAATAGCACTGTACAATGGACACAACTACATTCATTCCCATGGCATCACAAGGCAACCTGATTCTGCATTTTCTTGCTCCATCCAGACCATTAACTTGCAAATTCAATTATTAACAATTCAGACATAATCATCGTTATTATGGTGGATTCTAAGCTAAAATGACCATTTCATGTATATATATATATATATATATATATATATATATATATATATATATATATATATATCAACTATCTGGCTCTTACTAATTTTAATTAATTTGTAATGCTCTTAATCAAAATCTCAGAAAGTTTTGTTGTGGTTCAAAATAAAATCATCTTCTATTTTTATTCCACATAGGTAGCTTTCTTTCATGTATTCACTATTAGTGAATTATCAGTCTTTGTGTGATGTCCCAAGAACATGGTGTGATCTGTTCTATACCATGACCATGTCACACAGGTTACGTGAGGATCTGATGGCAGTCACCCTACCTCTGCTCTACTTTCATGTCTTCAGTATCTGCCACCAAGATTTTCGCATTATCCTTATGTCACTACGGTATCATCAGTCACTTCTACTTTGACAATCATCCCTGTTATCTTCAATCAATTGTACTACACAAAATGAGAAAGGATGGCTCTGGTCTCAGCTGCTTTTAATCCTCTCTTTTGGTGACCTTGGATTCCTTCCCATAGTCAACTCCAGTCATTCTGCTGACCCTGATAAAGTCATCTCCATCTGTATACCCTTAGTATCCCCATGTTAGATCTGTTGAACTATGGCTTCTAAAAAAATTTAAAACATTACATTTTTTTCTAAAGTTATATATAACACGATTCCTATAAATATTTTCAATTAACAAATCTTTTTTATTAATTTATTTTTTAATTGTCCATAATGAATTACATTATTTAATGGGCAGACAATAAGTTGTTATCCTCCGTTCCCTAATGCCCCTCTTCCCCATCCCCAATCAGCTGGATATCCTCCTCCTTGGGTAGTCTGGATCAGTCTTGGGACAGGGGACCATGAATAGCCTAGGAGACAGTCACGTTCTGCCTGCCTTAGAGTGTTGCTACTGAGGGCGGCCATGACTTTGAGTATTCTCCCCCACCAAGGCTCTCACAGTCTTCCCGCCACCTCTTCTGCTCATTTCCCTGAGTCGTGGTGGGTGATCATTAAGGCTGTTTTATTGTTGAGATCTTAGGGTGTCTCTGTACTTCTGAATTAGGTTTTGTCAAAAATCATTGGTGTCTGTCTCCTTGTTTTATCCTTTGTTGGCTGATTGGCTGTGGCCCTGAGTCAATTGTTCATCTCATCATTGTGGGGTTCCATAAGGATCCTCCACAGTATGTCAGGGGTGGATCATCTCTTGTCAGGATGTCAGCTATTGGCCTGCAGTTCATTGGTAGGGTAGGATGAGTCACATCTCTCTCACTGCATTCTGAAAGATACAGAGACTCCGTTGGAGAGTGAGATCAGTTTAGGTTAACTGAGATACACATTTTTGAATTGGCTAGATTCTATTTTTAGTGGATTCTCGTTCAATCGCTTGCATAGTGCATCACTCCTTAGGGGCCTAAGAGTATGGCTCCCAGTGCATATCGCCCTAAGTCCCCAGTTCCAGTTGAGGGCTCCCCCTCACTAAGTGGAGTATTTGGCCAAACTTAAAAGCTGTTGATTGCCTCCCCCAGGCTTTGGCTCCTCCGTTACACAAGTGATCCATTACTGTTTCCCTGTTCTCTCCCCATAGGAAGTGTGGTTAGCCTACTCATGGCAACAGGCTGTGTTCCATTCCAGTGATCTGTTTGCTCCAGCTATCATTGACCAGCTTCCCCTGCCAGCTTATGCAGTTCCTTCCAGCACTGCACTAACTACCATCTGTGGGATAGATATCATTCTGGGCCTCAAAGAGTCTCTCAATGCTGATCGATGGCTTTCTTTGGGTTGTTCAGCAACAGGATTTCACCTCTGGCTTGGGGTGGGCATCCAAGAGCCTTGACAGAATCCTGTCTTGTTTTTGGGACCTCATAGGTCACTTTGGTCAACATCTCAGTGAGGGAAGGAGCTGTAGACTGGGACTAGGGGTAGTCAGACTGATCAATTTTCACAGGCTTAGACTCTCTCCCCTACTACTCATGGTCCCTCTTGCCAGATGACACCCACTACTTACTCAATAGGTTACATTATGTATGTGAGGATTTTCTGGTTTTGAACCCAATTTTGTTTAGCCTCATACTTAAGCCATTCTCCTCCCCATGCTTTTCTCCTCATTCATAACCTCTCACTTATTACTACTAGTCTGTGTAGACTTTACACTTAGCCTGGATAAGGGCTACATATGAGGGAGAATATGTGGTGTTAGCTCTCTGTTCTTTTGAGAGATCGCTTAGTAGGATCTGCTCCAAGTCAGACCATTTTCCCTAAATTTTGATATGTCATTTTTCCTTTCAGCTGCATAGAATTCCATGGTTTAAATATAACAGAGTTTCATTATACATTTCTCCATGGAAGGGCATTTTGGTTGATTCCAATTCTTGGCTATTATGAATTGAGCTGCTATAAATATGGTTGTACAAATATCTCTCTCCTGAGAAGTGACATCTTGGGGGTAGATGCCTAATAGAGTGGTAGCTGGGTCCACTGGTAGCTCTACGTACATTCTGTTGATGAGTCTCCACAGTGCTTTCCAAAGTGGTTGAACAAGATTGCAATCCCACCAGCAGTGAATGAGGGTTCCTTTTTCCTCACATCCTCACCAACAATTATTGTTTTTGTTTTTTTATGATTGCCATTCTGATTGGAGTAATTAACAAATCTTAATCTGTATATCTTCAGGAAGAAACAGGAGGAATAAGTAAACACAAAAGACAGTATATGTGTGTAGATAGATAAATAGATATACTTACACATGTCACCCAAATCTAATTCCTAAAAACCGATTGATTGACACAAAACACAAAAGTTTTGCCATCTTTTAAAAGAGCAAATTTTTACCTGGTAACATAAATGTTGCACTAATGCATAATGCATCCCATGATTATTGATTGATCTAGGTAATGTGAGAGGAAGGAGAGTCAGTGTGCTGAGTAGAGAGAACATGATATTTACAGAAGGAAGTGTAAGGACTCTAGCTTAGATCAACTATTTTAACAAATTGGAATCACCTGTGCCTTTATTGTATATGTATGTCTTTGTTAGTATGCCAGCTCTTTCCCTTTGTTTCAGTGTGCCGGCATACTTTTGTAATATAGGTTAGAATAATACTTCATACTGGTAGCTTTATAAATTGAATGATGACATGGAGTACTCAGTCATATGAAAACATTCACATCAGGCTATCTACAACTTTGTGAGCACTTTCCTCATTAGTACATTAATTATTTTTATAAAGCTGTCGACCAAACATGCTTTGTAATTCAATTATTCCTGAATTCTGATGGGTACCTGATTTTGTCTCTATTAACTCATATTTTGGTATCATGTTAGCTATAATAAATTGCTTGATGTTTTTCAGAAAAGATATTTTGTTTTCTCTCCCTTCTCCCATTTCTGGTTTTGTTTCATAACTATTTGGTTTCCTGACCAAAAGAAAAAAAATCTAATTTTGTTTTAAAACCACATTTGATCTTATTTTGTATCTTTGTATCTTTAAGGAGAAGACCATTGATTAATGAATTTATGTTGTTACCTTCTCACATTTCACATTTCTTGTTTTATGCATATGATGAAATATACTTGCACTGATTTTCATTAACTGACTACATCAGTTTATTAAGCTGTGAAAAGCAAGGGGAAATAAGCCCATGGATGGCACTGTGTAATATTACTATTGCATTGAGGTTTGATAATTATCTTACCTTTAGACCTGATTGCCTCATGGTAGCCTCCATATTTTCCCAAGTGCTTTTATTTGCTTTTGTTCTTTGTTAGATTGTAGAATTTTATTGAATCAATTTAAATTTAAATGACTAGGTCACCATCATGAGAAAAAAATTCCCATGTAGACAATAAATGTTACTTTCTGGTTTCCTCCTTCTATGACACATGAGTTATAAGCAGAAGAACTTTAATTATTAGAATCATTAGACTCTAATGGATTTCTCAAAAGTGAAAACAATGGGCTGTTAGCATTCTGTGAGATTAATAGGGATGTGTAATTATGAAGGGAAATAATTTACTTCTATGACTATTTTTAATATCCGTGTTTAGCTTTTTCAGAGTGTTTAAGAGAGAATTGCTACTATATTTGATATAAATCTGCCCTCTTTTCCAAAGAACATTTGAAATTTGGCTGAATGTAGGCAAAGTTAAAATTTCTTATATTATGTTTAAGGTATTGGGTGAGAGGTATAGGTGCACAAAACATTCAGTTAATATTTGGCCAAGTAGACTTTTAGGCTACAAAAATAACAAATATGTAGAAAATTAACGTTCTTTCAGAGTGGCCATGGTAATGGCTTCCAAGTTTAAAAGCAAGGAGTCCATGGAGGTACCAAATGATAATGATAGCAATGAAAGGCATCAGAGAAAAGGTAGCCATAACA
Source organism: Zapus hudsonius (assembly GCA_004024765.1). NCBI lineage: Eukaryota > Metazoa > Chordata > Mammalia > Rodentia > Dipodidae > Zapus > Zapus hudsonius. Next base: position 18,148 of record PVHP010023091.1, read on the forward strand.
TCAAACAGCAAAAGGACACTCTAGCTATAATTATTAGTGTGTTTCAATGAATTAGTAATAATTCCACTAATATACAGCCTGACTTCCAGTACAACATATTTCTATTATATAGCCACATATAAGAGAAAGCACACATTTAAAATATGACAAAATAGAGTGAAATGAAGGGTTGACTAATGGTCATAAGCCAGCAAATAAAAGCCCTAAATTAATAAATAAATTCTAGAAATGTATAGCAAAAATAAGAAGGGGAATCATGATACTTGCTGATTTTAATATGTGAAAAGTACAATAATAATAATACATTGAGCACCTGCTACTTTCACAGACCCACCCAAGCCACTGAGAAGAAGCCTCAGTAGAATGGTGGCAGGGAAGAGGGACTGATGGTACCAATTCATGATCTGTCCATACAAAGTTAAAATTAAAAAAAATTAAAACAAAGTAATAATAATAATAATAATAATAATAATAAAATAAAATCATAGTCATGACAACCACAGAAACAAGAAAATTTGGATAAACGATGCAAATAATACAGTCAAAGATTGCAAAGTCCACATGCACCAAACTCTATCCATTTCTCTGATTTGCAATCATTTCACTGTGAGTCAAATTCCTAGAACATAGACAAAGTCATAAACACATAAATTAATATTTTATGACCGTCTACAAGATAGTTTGCTATTTGTGATTTCCTCCTTGTAAAGGAAACAAACAAGAGCTATGATGCTTGGTACCCCATCGAGAATGTTGGGTACAATTTTTTGGCATACATAAATAAATCAATAAAATCAACATTATTACAGCCTAGGTACATATTTTAATGTGAAACATAAATTTAGAAGCTTCAGTAACAGGATAAAAATTTTATTTAAGTTGCCATGATAAGTTTGATCATTCTCTATGGATAAACTTGGAGTTTTCCACATTTTTCCCCTCACTAATGGACCATTATAAGTGTGAGTGAATTGGAAACTGGAAATCCCTCAAGTCATCATAGAACTGTTCAGATCATTTGTATTTTTATATTCCTTTCCTGGAGTTTCCCTTACAGTTTATCACTGGGGAATATGCATGGTATTATCAACACAATTTTGTTTCAAGTCTCTCCAATGATTTAGGCATAATAAACTCAACAAATTATATGATATTTCCTCTGGGAATATCACAAATAGTGAGGAAAGCCATAAATTCTTCCTATCCAAGGAAAAGGGACGTGAACGTGAGGAGAAGGAAATCTGAATCTTTTTGAGAGGTGAGTGGATAACAATTGTCACTTATCATAATGATTGTCTGAGCTCGGTAACTTTCCATCACACTTAGTTTTCAAATTTCAATCTTCATAAGGTTTCTTCAGACACACCTCCAAAATTTCATGTCTGTTTTGCTGGTTGCTGTCTCCAAAATGAATTTTTAAAATTTATATTGGGGAATTAATATCCATGAGTTGAGCAAATCCGTTAGATCTCTTTGAGAATTGAGAGTGATATTTATATATTGGAAGTAAAAAAAGTTAGAAGAACTAGAAAGTCTTTGACTTAGGATAATTTATTATAATTAGGATTTCTAGGTAAATATAGATTTCTTTTGATTTTCAGGCAAATAAAATATTAATATACAATATTTAATCTATAAGATATAACTTAAATATAAATAGGTGCCTACATTATTTTTTAAATTTATTTATTCATTTTCAAGCAGAGATGTGTGTGAGAGAGAGAGAGAAAGAGAGAGAGAGAGAGAGAGAGAGAGAGAGAGAGAGAGAGAGAGAGAGAGAGAACAAGAGTACCAGGGCTACCACCTTGTGGGTCTGGGTCTGGCTTATGTGGATACTGGGGAATTGAACCTGGAGCCTTAGGCACTAGAGGTAAGTGCCTTAACCACTGAGCAATCTCTCCAGCCCTGGGTCTACTTTAAAACAAAGCATTTTAAAATAAGAATCTTCATAACACTATCATAAAATACAAATAACTTTTACTTAAGTATTCCATATAAATCGATGTGCAGAAGTTTTTGTCATTTGGAAATCCCAGACTTTTGATTATTTATTTCCATTTTTTTCTTTTATCAGATATTATAAACATTGAGTAAATGAATGTAAATCAAATGAAATTTAAGAGATATTATGATATGGAGAAAAATCTGAGCTCCAAATAATTCCAACTGATATAATGTGTAAAGTTTTTAATTATTATTATTTTTAGGTAGGGTCTCACTTTAGCCTAGCCTGATCTGTAACTCTGTAAGCCCTGGCTGGACTCTAACTCATGGTGATACTCCTACCTCAGCCTTCTGACTGCTAGGATTAAAGGTGACCACCCCACCACACCTGACTTAATGTGCCAAGTTTGAAAAGCAGTCACTCCTTTTTATAAATTTTAGATTCTGTTTGTCCTAATGGTTATGCTTAATTCTAGATATGTTCATGAATGTATTAAGATATTTAAAAGAGATCATAGAAATTCATTGTCACATAAGAAGCAAAAAAAAAAAAAAAACCCATCCCATGGACTCTCCCAGCAGTCCCAAGGAGGAATATCCTCAGTGGGTTGGAGGGATGGAAAAGGAAATTGGGGGTACCATCACAAGACTTGTTCATACACTGTTTCTAATTATTAAAAGTAAATAAGTTTAAAAACAATGAAATAATAAAAAAAATTCCATGTATTTACAGAGAAATATAAAAGTTGACATTGAAAATGGAAACACACTTAAGAAATAGTCCAGTGCAATTATTGACCAAGTCATTTGGGACATTGTTTTAGATGTCCAGAAGCATTCTGATACCTGGGCAGCCTAGTGATCCATTGCTTTATACTGCAACTTACCTAAATGAAACTAATGGTATCTAGTTTCTCCTCTGATTGACTATATAGATGCATATCTCCAGATCATTATCAAAATACTGGATATGATAATTGCATTCAAGAGACAGAGCTAAATGGAGCATGTTTCCTATCTTTAAAGAAAACAGTTCTAATTCATCTGACAGCTTTTATCATGATAATTTTTTAACTGGAACCTGGAATTCATTGCTTAAATAAGGAAATTACAGTGTCAAACAAAATACTTCATTCTAAAATTCCAAACTAATTTAGTAGTAACTGATATGCAGTACTATAAATGCTTAAAAGAATACTTAAAAAAAGAGAAGATAAATTTACTTTAGCATGGTTAAATACATTGCCTTTGCAAGTCTGATTAAGATGCACTTCTTTGTGAGTTAAAATGATAAAGTTCCATTCCATTCAAAATAATTACCTAAAAAAGCCTTATTTTTGGTTTGGAATAAATGATCTTATGAGGGAAAATAAATAAGCCAAAGGAAAAAGAAGAAAAATATGGAGCAGATAAATAATAGGACATCAAGTCAGGCACTAAATAAACATGCAGCAGAAAGCTGGAGCAGCCTCGCTGAGAGGTAGAGGAAACAAACACCCAGCAAAGACGAATTACCACAATCAGGTGTGGTCTCCACTATTCCCCAGCAGATAGGAGCGGAATCCCCAAAACCATAGTCAGCTCTGACATGAATCAAGGGTCCAGGGAGAACATCCTCCTCTCTGTGAGTCTTCCAATTCCCAGTTCTTCTCACGTGCATTTTTATACCATGGGATAAATAGTACCCTCTGTTCAAGTCATAAGATTTGCAGAGGTGGGTGGGACACAGAAAGAGAAAAGATTTTTATCTTCAGCTGCCCTCAAGGACAGTGTATACTCTCCAGCTCTTCTCCTTTTTCTTGGCCATAAGGACAAGGCTCTCAGAGGACACTGAGGAAAACAAATATGGGCTGGAATGGGTTGGGCGATTGTAACCTATTCTCACAGTCAGCTCCCAGTCTCTAATAACACATGACAATTTGCTAATATAACTTATAACAAAATACCCTATACAGACCTTCGTGAACAAACAGGACACTGAATTTAGTTATCTCCATATCTGTATTCAAGAATATAAAAACTGCACAAGAAAAAAAATTAAAAATTGCTCAAGAATTATAAGACATTCATATTACAGAAAATCTATTTCTATGATAAAAAATGAAAAACATCTGATTTCTCTACTTGAATGTATATATGATTTTGTTAGTGGATTTGATCAAATATAACTGACTTCATTAAGAATTTATATATTAGCTTCATAAGAGTCCCTTCTTTTGGAAAGTATGTTTACATTCTTTATCTATTAGAAACAGTTATGGGAATCATTATTTTATCAGCCATTTGAGTAAAACTTTCTATTTTCTTTGAACTTCATACATTGTTTGGATTTTATATGACGTTTTCCTTCTCCACTTCTGTATCTTTTCGCCAGAGATAATTGGAAGAAATGGGCAAACAGAATATAACAGTGCCAACTGAATTCATTCTGACTGGAGTCACAAAGCGGCCTGAACTGCAGCTCCCTCTCCTAGGGGTCTTCCTCATTATCTACATAGTCACAGTGATGGGCAACCTGGGCATGATCATTCTGACTAAGCTGGATTCTTGCCTACACACACCTATGTATTATTTTATCAGACACCTGGCTTTCATTGATCTTGGTAACTCTACCGTCATCTATCCCAAGATGATGGTGAATTTTGTTGTGGATAAAAATACCATTTCCTACTATGCATGTGCCACACAGATGGCCTTCTTCATCACATTCATTATCAGTGAACTTTTCATCCTGTCAGCCATGGCCTATGACCGCTACGTGGCTATTGGTAACCCTCTGCTCTACAATGTTATCATGTCTCAGAGACGGTGCCATGCATTGGTGGGCATTCCATATCTCTACAGTACCTTCCAGGCTCTGATGATAACCAGTAAGATTTTTATATTGACTTTCTGTGGCTCTAATGTCATCAGCCATTTCTACTGTGATGATGTTCCCATGTTACTCATGCTGTGCTCAGATGCACGTGACATAGAACTGTTGATCATATTATTTTCTGCACTTAATTTGATTTCCTCCCTCCTGGTAGTCCTGGTATCTTACATGTTGATTCTAACAGCCATATGTCGAATGCACTCTGCAGAAGGCAGGAAGAAAGCTTTCTCCACCTGCACTTCCCATCTGACAGTGGTGGTAATCTTCTATGGGTCCCTCCTTTTCATGTATTTGCAGCCCAAATCTGCCCACTCCTTTGAAACAGATAAACTGGCATCGGTGTTTTACACTTTAGTGATCCCCATGCTCAACCCCTTGATCTACAGCTTTAGAAACAAAGAAGTAAAAAATGCGTTTTACAGAGTCTTTAAGAATCAATGCAAACGTCGAATGTTCTAATGATATGATAAATGTTATTTTCTTAACATCCTTTCTTGCCTCATTGTTTCAGGCATATGGTGTGTGTGTGTGTGTGTGTGTGTGTGTGTGTGTGTGTGTATGTGTTTGTGTGTTTGTTCTTATGTACATGGATATGTGGAAGAAGACAGAAAAACAATGTCAGGGATCTCAGTTAGGTACACTTCTTTTAGAAACCTGGCCTAAAGCTTTACAATTGGGCGAGATTTTACATAATAAATGCAAATAATTAAGGAGGATAATTCAGAGCTATATAACTCGCTTTCCCCAAGTAATGATGTGCAATTAGTTCATCTTTGAATTATATATAAAACTATGTAAAATGAGTCTGTAAGGTGAAGTGATAGGGGACCGAGCTAAACTATACTGAGGCATAAGCTTGGAGCTTTGTCATGGTTTAGAATGGTCATCAAAGGCCCAGTGGAACCTTATACTGTTGCTCTGCTATCATCAAAGAGATTTTAAGGATAAATTCACTATCCAGACTAGGAAACTCTGAGCTTCTCATTACTTATAACACATTAGTTTTCAAATTACCTTTGTTCTTCCATCATCCATTATAGAATACCCTAATTAAAAAAAAAAACGATCCATCACAATTTTCTGCATCACCTTTCATTTCCTATCTATTCAGAATGCTATTGAAGGAGAGCTATTAGTGATTGTGGATTTATATTCTTAAGTGTGAATGACATGATTAAGCCTTATACTCAAGACTGATCACCTGAGTGAACTTTGTGAAATTATCTGACTCTGGAACTTCCACTTCAATGGTGGTGCTCTCAGTGCCTGCTTTCTTCAATGTGGCCAGGGGAGCGAGATCTTTGCAGTGCTGAGGAAAATGCTCTGCTCACATAAGCTTCACGGAGTCCCAGCTGTTGTGTGTATCCTCATTCTTGTTCATGATTCTGACCTTTTGTTCATGAGTAACCGGAGTGATCAGGTCCTTTGGGTTAAAAAGAGGATAACTCTTGGGTCACACATGAAACAAGTGGAAACACAGGAATGACATTATTAAAATTATGAAATATCATGATATTAAATGTTGCATTCAATAAACTAGTAGTGATGCAATGAAGCATTTTTGGCATGTGGAATGGTAGTAGTAGCAGCAACACCAGCAGCAACAGAGGGGTCATTCCAGGTGTGTGGACATTCATGGTCTATACATGTGTACATAGGCGGGTATGCCCTGTATTGACATATGTGAAGGTCAGAGGAGATTGTGGGGTGTTCTCTTCTATTGCCTTTCTACCATATACCTGAGACAGCCTCTCACTGACCAGGGAGCTCCAGTGATCCTCATTTCTCTGCCCCACCTTCAATGCTGGGGTTACTGGCATCTACAGCCATTCCCAACATTTTACACTGGTGGGAAGGATCAAACTCATGTCTTTTTGCTTACCTGGCAAATGCCTCACCCACTGAGCAATTTCCCTGACCTCTGACAGTTATTTTGACTACAGATATCTTGTTCTCTCTTTGCTAGCTGTGTTCTTCAAACACACGTACTTTCTGGCTGATCATTTTGACCTTTTAAAGGCTCTTAACCTCTTGATTATTCTCATGCTTGAGCATTTATTCATTGTCAGAATAAATTAAACAGAACACAGGTACAAAGCCTTCAACTCACACTGCTTCCATCTGAAAATAGTAGTCTTGATCAAAGAGACAGTGCTGTTAATTTACTTACACCAAAATTCAGCCATATTTTGACATTTATAAAGCAGCTTCTGCGGTTTATAGCTAGTCATTTCAATGCAAAAACAAAATACATATTAAGAGAACTTTATGCTCTTTCAAAAGAAAAATGACAAAATGAAATTTAAAGAAAGGTAGATGGACTTGGAGCAGATCATTCTTAGCGACCTCACATAAGAACAAACAGAAAAGTGCCTCATATTCTCCCTCATTCCTAACCAGGTTAAGCATGAGAATTAAGTAAATCTTTCAGTGAACTGAGGGACTGTAAAAAAAGATGGAAAGAAATGGGGGGTAGGAATGGGAGGGTTGGGAGAATCAACAATTAACTAAACCAGTAATGAATTAACACCATAAAATCCTAAATGTCATACTGTAAACTCCTGAGAAAGTTTTGGGCACCACCTGGTGAGAGGGGCCATGAATAGAATGGAAGGAAGCCTAACCTCCAGAATAATTGCTCAGGCCTGAATCTCCCTGTCCCGGTTATTTGTTTCTTCCCACAATGAGCTGTTGATCAGAGACCTATGAGTTCCCCAAAATGAGACAGACTTCTGTCAAAACTCTTGAATATCTGCCCCAGGCCTAATGTAAGATCTTATTGCTGAAGAAATAAAAAAAAAGAAAGAAACCAAGAGATCCTGCTAGATCCAGAATGGTAACCAGCTCCCAGATGGTAGCATGTGTAGCATTGGAAGGTGTTGCATGAACTGTACAGGGGAATTTGTCAATGATATTTAGAGAAAGCAGAGACCACTGATATACAATACAGATGGTTGTCAAGAGAATTTTGTACACACTGCTTTATGGAAAAGATGAGCAAGTCAAGAAGTGCTCATCTGTGAAATAGTGGCACAGGGAAATCAATGGCTTACTTATTGGCTAAGAGATCTGCTTAGTGACAAGGAACCCTTAACTGGAACTGGTATCCATGGAAAAATCCTATGGGGACCAAGAACCTGGGCTCCAAGGTGAAATTACCACTACCAGAGAGCTACAGAGAGGCTACATCCATTAGAATCTTGCCAAAATATCAATGCTTATCTCATTGAACCTATACTGATCTCACTCTCCAATGGATATTATGTTTGTATTTTTCAGAAGGCAGTGAGAAAGCCAGGGACAACCTAGTTCCACCAACAAGACATGTAATGATGGCTGACATACTGGCAAGAGATGAACTACCCCTGACCTATTACACCAGGCCCAAATGAAACCTAATAGAAAGTGATAAGATAAACAGGAGCCCAATCACCACAGCAAGTCAGATAACACATGAAAGGTCAATGGAAAGAGATACCAATGATATCCAACACAACCCACAGCAGAAGTCCAGAGAACCTTTAGATCTCAAAAATAAAACAGGCTTAAAACTGACCCACTATGCCTCAGGGAACTGAGCAGAAGAGGGTGGGAAAAGAATGTAAGAGCCATGGTGGGGGGGGAGAATATCTAGAGACATTGCCCCAGTCAGTAACAATGCACAAAGGGGGAAGAAAAAATACTAGCTACCTCTGCTGCATAACCCCCCTGACCCTATGGACAGATCCAGTATGGACACCAAGGAGGGATCCCAGTGTGTAGGGTACAGAGAGGAGGGAAATGGGGCACCATCTCACAATTTTCTCATATACTCTATATAATCATTCATAATAAAGTTATTAATTAAAAATAGATAAAAGGAGAAGTTTTGTCACTGTGGTGGCAAAAAAAAAATCCTACTTAATATCCTAAGTCGAGCACAATGCCTCCAAATCCTTCAGTTCTTATTCTGTTAGACAAGTAGAGAATCAAAAGTAGAAAGATTTTCAAGCTAAGGCATTCTGCTATTTCTAACCAAAATAACATCCCATTATGTCAATTTCCTATGGGACACTACTATTTAGGTACTTGCAGTGTCAAACCAACTGTTCACTGGAAAATGATAAAATGGCTTCTGTGTTTCACACATGTGTGATCTCTATGCCAAACCCATGATCTATAGGCTTCATAAGGACGTCAAAGATGCTTTAAGGAAATTTCTGACAAACTTGTTTTTACCTCAAGCCAGAGTGATGTTAGGACACTGTTGTACTTACCCTCATATTGCTGGCACAAAGGCCAGAGAAAAACCCATCCAAGCTGGTGCCTCTCCTTGGAAGCCATCCCATTTTACCTTATTCCTGGAATCTCCATTGGTTCTCCATTCTAACCTAAGGTTTGTCCTCATGGCTCCATCAGGCCTCCACAAAGGGACTTCCAACAACCCCACTTCACATTTCCTATGGCCATTTCCAAAATATAAAACTGTGCTGCAAATCCAATGTCCCACTCTTTCCTGAATTTGGTATACTCCATATTACCATGCTTGTTAATCAAGAGAGAGATAAAACTGATTTGGAAGAGCAGGAAACTGCTACACAATTCATGCCCCTTAATTTCAAGAGTCCACATTCTTTGTGCTGTCCCAAAGAAGATCAGATTGACCAATCTCAATAGTTGTAACCTCTAAAGCAATTGCAGTTGAACCAAGCAATTT
>PVHP010023092.1:0-27772 GCA_004024765.1 Zapus hudsonius
CCTCTCCCCTCCCTTCCTCTCCCCCATGCCCCTCCCTCTCCCTCCCTTCCCTCCATCCTTCCTTTCCTATCCCTTCCCTTCCCTTCCCTTCCCTTCCCCTCCTTCCATTCTTTCTATGGATTCTTCTCTCTCTGTCATCCTCTTCTCCTCCTTCTACAAATTTTCAATCCCTGTTTTATGCCAGAACATGTGTATCTTATTGTTCTTATTGGTAATACTTAGAAGTAACTCAATAAAATCCCAATAAAATTATTTGATATTGAAACACAATTTCTTGACACACTGCTCAATGTAAAATGTCTGAAAATTTGTTCGAAAACCTAAAGGGCCTTTTTAAGGGCTTTGCTCACATGGAACAGCTTCTTTCTATGGGGATGATTTCTGATATTAGGTCCAAATGATCTTTCTCGAGTTGATTTCTCTATATCAAGCAAATGAATCAAGTTTCCCACTGTATGCTTCCATTTATGTTTGGTTTTTCAAATTTTTGCTAAGGCGTTTCTATATCTAAAATCTTAGTTAACCCACAGTTTGATCCTACAGCAAGAAGTGCATCTTGCTAAGTAGAATAGAGAAGCTTATTTTCAAATTTGTCAATAGTTGCATCCAGAACCCACTCATAAGTAAAAGCTTATTTACCAATAGAGAAATTAAAAAGGCAAGTGTGTACTCATCCCTAGCAAAATGCTCTTGGCAATTACACTGACAGATGTTTGCAACCATTCATAACTAAAGAAGGAGAGTTGAGTAAACTTGTCAGGTTTTCTTCAGTCCTATCATGTGTTCTCCTGATGGACATAAGATCAGCCAAACCTTCTCCCTGCCTCTTCCAGAATCAGCTAAAAGTTGTGCACACTCACCTTCAATGAGGCAGCTGAAACAGATGTCCCAGGGTTGCCATAGAAACTGAAGAAGCATCGAAACACCTTCTCCTGCATGCTCTTTAATTTCATCTGAGTGACTTTATTCAAGAACCAAAAATAAAAACTGCACAAGGATGTAATTATATAAAAAGCCGTGTGCGATTATAAATACAGTGTGTGCTTTTGCCTCCGTCTACAGCTCGCTTCTTCGTTCCATTTGAAGATATTTAAACTCTTCAAGAAAGAGTCTTCATTTGCTATTTAATTGAAGTGAGGCCCAGATTTACCACGATAAGGGAGTGAGGCTTTCTTCTGTATTTCCAACTCTCCTGAGCTCACACTAGACAGCTGCATGTAGTGTCTGATAATCCGGTCCCTTTCTGATGAATGTTCATCTCAGGACATATGGGTTTACCAAACTCGACTGAAATTGCTTTGCTATTGAACATTCTTGAATGCCTAGAACGTTCTTAGATTTACGATCATTTGGTAGGATAATAAAAAGTGGACAGGAGAATGCCAAAAAAGCAATTAGCAGAGAAAGCCAGCAAAATCTTTTTTCCCCTAAAGACTTGCTGTTACTTGCAATCAACTAACTGCTCATTTCACAATGGGTGGGGGGGTGGTTATGGGGAAACATAGGTACTTCCTATAGTGATGGACCTTTTGCAATATTCACCTGTAGGTAAATATGTCGAATTTAGAGGGTCTGACTCTCTTGTTGACACCTTATAACATATATAGGTTGAGGATTACATTTCTAAAGAAAAACAAAAAAACCTCTGCTTCCTGGAGAAACAGGCAGTCCTGGGCCTGCATGCTGGCATGTACTTAGGTGGTTGCTTCCTCCTCCTGATTTGCATAAATTTGTGAGCACTGTAGAATTTACTGGAACAGAAAAATGCAAAGGAACAAGATATGCCAGCTGTTGGAATATGACCCATTAATATTTGTGGCAGTGCCTTAGGAGGGTTCTTAAATGATCAGCACAGTCAACTTAGGTCTTTCTACAAGGCAATGGAGTCCTGTACTTGAATCTAATGAAAAGATTTTTTCCTCCTATAGGAGAGTTGGCAATCTGAAGGTAAAAACTCTACTGATTTAACTAGTGCCATTTGGAAAGCCAGACTGGCTACGTTGCTTAAATGCCTATTGAAAGCAGTTACATGCTTGCCAATTTTTTTGTTTTTTTTTTTTAACTAAGAGCCTCCTTGACTGTATATGGGTGAACAATTTTATTTTACTGTATCTGGCATTTCCAGACCTATTTGTCCAGAGATACACAACAGAGACAAGAGAAGAACTTTTCAAATAATAGCTTAGAATATCAGCACTCCCCTTGAGCTCCAAATTCAAAGGGAACGGTTGGTATGTTTGTTTGAAGTGCATTTGTTGTTCATTTATTTCTGTTAGCTTTTTTCCCCACTTTGGTTTGTAATGGGAACTAACTCCTCTTTTTTTCTCCAAAATAATACAAAGATCGATCTTTGCACAGTCTCATTCTATAGAACATTTCATATCGGAGAATGCAATAGTTACCTTCTTGCTGCTGGGACAAAACACCTGACCTGGTGGAAGGAAAGGGTTGATTTCAGCTTAGGGTTTCATGGTAGATATTTCATCCACAGGAAAACATCACACAGAGAGCAAAATGGCACTCGTTTTCACATCCGCTGGGATGAAGCAGCAAGAAAGAATTAACTCGCAGTGGGTGAATTATAAAGTCCCAAGGCCTGTCCTTGGTGAAACAAGTACCTCCTCCAAGGTTTCACCTCCCAAAGACCCCATAACTTTCCCAAATAGCTACCAGCTGGGGCTCAAATATTCCAAACACATGGGCCTATGTATTTTGCCATAAGGGAACATTTCATTCAAACCAACACAGAGAGGGAAGAGGTCTTCTCACCCTGCCCTCCATGGGGACTATCGAATTGTCTTGCAGGTCATGTTTCTATAAGGATCTCTTTCTCTGCACACTATGTGTCCAGCCAGAATGATTCTGTTCATTCTAAATACCTGTAAGGTGCTGAGCTCAGAAAAAGCCCTGGAGAGTAACAGGACCCTTGTTAGAAACAGCCAGTTCTGTAACCACATACATGCTTTGTGCTTTATGAGACAGCTGTGCCACCAAGATACACAGATGGAAGGACACAGCTTAATTACTGTGATCTTAGGCTTCACCTCTCTCTCAGAGATCCAGAAGACCGAGTCTAACATCCCCACAAGACAGCTTAAGAGATAGCTGTATGAACTATAGACACATTTTGAACTGCCAGCGCAGATCCAACCCCATACCTGACAAGTTCCCTCTGTCTATGTTTCCCTCTCTGCATTTTTCATGATGCTTAGGATGATAGAAATAAGTAGTCCTATAAATTATGAAAAGCACAGCGTCTGTCTTACCTCTCAACCTCTGGAGAGGAAGAGGGTGTAAATGCCTGAATGGAATGATGTTGAGTTCTGGGGAAGGATTTCCTTTACAGAGCAATAAACCCTTGTCCTATAGTGATATTGATTAGGAACAAGACAGTTTTCTTGTATAATTAATCAGTTTAGGACTCAAGCCCAAAGGAACATGGATGCCACCCTGCTCTGGTGAAATTAGAACTCCATTCTGATACAAGATGGCAATCAGGTGTAGCTTCTAGATTATTCCTCAACTTTTCATCTACTTGTATTCTTTGGGGGTGGGCTCTCTCTGAGTCATCACTGTCTTCCTGGGCCCAACAACAAAGTCCTTCATGTACATTGGAATGTGGCAATGAGATTCATCCTAATTTATCAAAGACCTGATCTAAGCCTCCAAGTGAGATTTTTCTGCTTTTTTTCCTCCCTCTTAATTTTCCCTTGATAAAGCTTTCATGATTTAACCTTCTCTGTACCTGTGTTTTTCAAATCTTTAATAATCATAGCTAAGAACTTGAAAGCCAAGACTTACTGGCTTATAGGACTTTTAGGGATTTCTTTTTAAAAATTATTTATTTTTTTATTGTCCATAATGAGTTACATTATTTAATGGGCAAACAATGAGTTGTTATCCCCAGTTCCCCAATGCCCCTCTTCCCCATACCCAATCAGCTGGATATCTTCCTCTGTGGGCAGTCTGAGTTCTAAGCCCACTGAGAGCTCATTTTGCAACAATAGTAAGGCTTCTGCTCTTAGATACTGTATAGTCAGCTACACATCGCTGGGATGAATCCCAAACCAGGCACAGTTTTGGGGAGGAAAGTGTTTATTGAAAATACAGATTGAGAGGAAGCTCCATAACAGTGAAAGTGGCTGGCCCTCTTTCACAGGCCCTAGCAGAGAGAGAGAGAGAGAGAGAGAAACCTATCACCAACACCATATACATAGAATAGCAAGCAGGCAGGAGAGACAAAGAGAATTTCTTCCCCTTTATGTAACCTTAGGGTAGGGTCTTGCAACCCTTTCCCAGTCTTACTGGCTTCCTGAGTCTCTGGAATTTCCTTCCTGCACTGCCCACACAGGAAAGGATGTTTACTTCTAGTTTCTTTGAGCTTCTTTACATCCTGCCCCTTGCTGAGAGGCTGCCTTCCTGCAAACATCCTCAGACACCTACCCAAGTTAATTAAAAAGATCCAAGTTGACAACAAAACCTAACCATCACAGATACCTCATAGGCCAAGTGGTGACAACACTGTTCCTCTTCTGGTTAAAGCATTCCATACTTATATAAGTGGATATACATAGTGAGTGTGGGAAAAAAACAAGTTTCAGATTCTGGAAATGTGTTTCTCTTTCTTCACTTAAAAATAATTATCATTTTATTATCTATTTTACATATAAGAAAAGACACTTATGTGTGCAATTCTATACCTTTCATGAAGGCATTCTTTATTGAGCTGTCCACTTTGTCACCATAGTATTTCACTCACTTCCCAAATTGGGCCCCTATGTCAAAAAAACCCATTCTACCAACACATGTTTGGCTCCAGAAAACCAATGATGACTTTTAGAAATGGTAAACTCACTTTGTCTCTTTAGAAATCTATTTAGTATATTTAAAAAAGAACACTGCCTATTTATGATTTGATTTATCATCTCTTGATTTTACCTTGTACTTTTCACAAGAAAACTGATTTTTAAGACCTTGGGGACTTTTCATACCAATGCCTGGTTCTCTTACCCAGTTTTTCACAAAATTATCTTCCAGCTCAGCCTTTAGAGCGCCTAAGTTTTGCTAAATCTTTAATGTCATGATTGGAGAGAAAAAAAGTATGATTATTATCACATAAGTTACATTTTTATCACAAGTTAGCCTTTTTCTACTTTCATACATGATTCCTTATGCCCTTTCCCCATTGGTGGAACACATTTGCATTCTTATCCATCATTTTATGCCTATGTGAGACATACTTAATCTCCTAGAATGAGATTTGATTTATAGCTCAACTCCTCTTCTACAGAGAGATGGCAGAAAATAAGGCGCATTTTACCAGTTTCTTCATAAATTTGAGCATTGGTTGGTTCATGTGGAAATGGGGAGAAAGAGATTTGAAAGGTGAAAATTGGTGTAAGGGTTTTATAAATTATCATCTGTTATTTATGTATTTACAGAAGCAACTTTTCGTTTCCTCAGATAGTATTAACCTTAAGTTCATTGACAAGAGCTCTGTTCCTTTGAAAAACCTTCACCAAGCACTAGATGCCTGAAGCTGTGGTAGGTTTTGAGGATTCAAAGGTGCTTTTGGCCAAGAGTTTATAGTGGAATGAGGGGGGAGGGGCAGGGAGACAGAAACTATAGTAATCTAATTTTAGATTTCTATATTTGTGTCTGACCTTTGCAATGAAGCCAAAGCCCTCCAATAAAATGCCTGCAAAGACATGTAAGGTAAGCCTTCTTCTACACACTTTCTGAAAAAAAGTCCTATGGCCATACCTGCCTTGCGATGTCAAAGGCCAAGGTAAAATTTGCTTTGTTATAATTTTTTTATGCTGATGTCTCTAAGGTTGCAGTGTATGCACCTGGGCTCTGGTGCTATGTGAACATAAGGTGTGGTTCTTGGCAAGACGTTCAGTGACAAACCTATCAGATTACAGACTGTATTTCCTTTATCTTGGGGCATTGAACTCTCTTCAGGGGCAAGGAGGGTAGCATTTCATGGCTAGTTTAGACATGCTACTTGTTTCTGATTATCCTGTTTTATGAGAGAAGGGTGTAGTCCCTAAAAATTGTATAGTAAGGTCAATAAACTTACAAGAACTCTATTTCAAAGATCTGGGGAGAATGGATAAATTGCTTGCTACACAGTTCTGAGCCCCTGAGTTCCTATCTCCAGACCTTGTGTAAAAGCCAGAAGCTCTGGTGGACTTTTGTAATCCCAGTGCACCTCTCTTGCAAAGGGAGCTGCAGAGAGCAGAACAGTGAACAACAATGAGAGATCCTGCCTCAAAAAATAAAGTGTAATGCAGGGACTGATCTGCAAGCTTATCCTCTGAGCTCTGCATGCTTGCCTTGTGGGTGCCTGCCATGCCCCCCCCACAGTCAATTGTGAACTTCATTAAAAAATCTATATCTACTACAACAGATGGCCCTTAGTGAACAAAATGATCTTAGGGACCAAAACCACAATTACCTCCCATGAGCACAAGAAAACCTTCCTGGAATTTGTAAACAAGCAGTGTCCTGAGCCTGTGACAGACATCTGGTGGTATTTCTGTCCCAGTGCGTTGCTTAAGGAAGCCTTCTACACTGACCACATAAGGATGCTTCTATCACTGGACTTCCAGAATGCTGTCCTTATCACCTCCTTGTAGATATGGTTTCCATGTGGACATCATCACAATTCAGGACACATCTTTACTGGGTTTTATGCCACTGAAATTTTTCTGGAAAATTTGCTGTAATAAAGCACTGATTTTCTTTTGAAAGATTTCTTTGTATGGAAAACAGTATTCCTTTCAAAGAGGTGTGAGAAGACTATCTTTTATCTATCAGGCCTATAGTCTGATAGATGGACAGACAAATGGATGGACAGACATGTACACACATCTAGATAGAGGAGAGATGGATAGATAGATAGATAGATGATAGATAGATAGATAGATGGATAGAGAGATAAATGATAGTTAGATGATAGATAGCTGATAGGTAGATAGATAGATAGATGGATAGATATATGATATATATATAGATGGATAGATAGATAGGTAGATAGATAGACGGATGGATAGATAGATAGATAGATAGATAGATAGATAAAAGCTGAATGTATTCAATGATGATCCAGACTCCTCACCTTAAAGAGACTCTTATTATGTTGGTAAGATCATAGGGGTAAGTCAGCTCAAATCTATAGCGTTATTACACAATTAAGGGCATTTGACTTTTTGTTATCTACTATCTATATTTAGGTGAACAGAAAAACGAAGTGTTAATATAGGTTCGTGGGTAATTAACATGTTTTCTTTTTGTAACTTACTAGCAATTATCATATTTTTACCATGAAAATATATTTCATCTTAGTTTTATTTTTGACAAAAATCTACATGTTTTTCATATTCTGCATTCTAAGGGTTTTTTAAAAACTACATAGGTTTTATAAACCACACAGTATTAAAATTGTGTTTGAAAATTCCAAGCTGGATATTTGTATTTTCAAAATCACCTGTTTCCAATACATCTTGATATATTGTTAGGTGCATGTATGTTCATGATCATTAAAACAGTGGCGCATTTAAACTTTATAAAGTCATTAATGTGCTTTTTGTGACTGCCTTCAGGCATATTTACTGGGTAATAATAGATCACTGTAGTTCTTTTAGTATTGTTCCAGTAAATCTTGTCTCACATTATTTTAACTTTTTACATCATATTTTATATGTCTGATTTTTGTGGATAATATGGGAGGATTTTTATAATTACCATGACATTTATATGATTTCTATTTTTTTGTTTTTAACCTGTATAATTCCCAAATAAATTGCTTTTTATTTTTAATGTGGGGTTATGTCCCCCATAGCCTCGAGGGTTTATGATTAAGTCTCATACTGAATCCCCAGCTGATGATGCCTTTGGGAGGTGGAGCCTTGCTGGAGGAGGTGGGGGGGGTGTCACTGAGGGTGAGCCATGAGGGTTATTTCCTTGAGGGAAACTTTTCTTTCTTTCTTTCTTTCTTTCTTTCTTTCTTTCTTTCTTTCTTTCTTTCTTTCTTTCTTTCTTTCCTTCTTTCTTTCTTTCTTTCTTTCTTTCTTTCTTTCTCTCTTTTTTTTTGATTTTTGAAGGTAGGCTCTCGCTCTAGCCCAGGCTGATCTGGAATTCACTATGTAGTCTCAGGGTGGCCTTGAACTCACATCAATCCTCCTACCTCCGCCTCCTGAGTGCTGGGATTAAAGGTGTGTGCTATCACACCCATTCATAGCCAACTATTTCTTGCTGCTCCCTTCATGTTGTTGATTTCGTGATGATGTGAGCCAGCTTCCTCCTGCTCAAACCATGAAAAAGCAGTCCTTCAAAACTATAAGCAGAAAAAAACAAAAACATTTCCTCCAATAAGCTGCTGTTGATCGGGTGTTCACCGCCCCCCATCACCAACCCCAGCAAACAGAAGGTAACTATAACTGTTTATAAACATTTATTTCTTTTATTTTAATAGTTGTATAAATACATATTTAACAACTACATTAAAGATAGTCATTATGAGACACCCTTACACCCACCCTTAGAATTTCTGCACCCTAGTATACAAGATAAAAATCAAAACAGAATGGATTTTAGTGTATGTTTTATTGTAAACTCGATGGAAATACATCATGCTGTCTTACGTTGAAAAAGACACTACGGTTTTTAAAGTAGATGAAAATGTTTTCCTATGTTGAGACAGGAATTCTGGATTAAGTCACGAATTCTAGGAAAGAGTTCAGGTTGTTAATTCGATATTGAGAACAGCTACACTTCTGTCTGCTTCTGAGAACATACACCTTAATCTTTGTCTTATGGATGACATGGTGAATAATCTAAAAGATTTGGACAGATCCTCCAAACCTTCCCCACGCACTAGAATTTAAGAATACCTGCAATCCTCCATTCAACATTTCCAACTCATCATGAATGGGGAAAGCCTAAGACGTTGCACTTCTAGGATGTCCCTGGTACGTGGCTCTGGTTTTGTGACAAAATAAGTCTCCAAGCAAAAAATTCACACCATCCTCATGGCTCTCAGTACTTGCCTTACCTCTGACAGACTCAATCAATTGACACAGCAATATCCTTGGTCTTTTCAGCCTCTACTTCCCTCAAATGGGCAAGCAGGAGGAAATGGTTTCTAAGATCTAGGTACCTCAAGTTTTTGTTTTGGTGTCTTCACTAGAAGTTAACTTATTGTCTTCCACATTTAGTAAGAGAGAACATCGCCCAATTACATTTATTAGTGAGATAACTTTGATATGGGTCGAGAAGACTATTATTTCTAGTATTTATAAGCCAGTAAAATCTTTATACAAGAAGATGCAATATATTTGTTGGAGGCTTTTAAAAAAGGTGAGACAATTCACATTCAAACAAAATGATAGTTTCCTTAAGTGTTTATACGGAAGTATTTATACATTTAAATTACATGTTAGACATTAGCTTCTATGTTGTTGAAAAGGCACCTCTTCTATTGCACGCCTGATGCTCCTTCAGTTTTCTGAGTGTTGGGATTACAGGTGGGGACCACCCTACATGGCTTACTCCGTATTTCTTTTTAATACTCAAAAGAAGCAAGTCGAAGTTAATGAAAGTGAGGAGAGCATCATTTTAAAGGGTTATGGTGATCCAACGGTGATGGGAAATACTTGTGAGCCTTTTAAAACAATGAGAGAAAGATAACTACCTTGGCACAATTGTAATCCTAACATGTAGGAAACAGTGGAAGGAGGTTCACCACAAGTTCAAGGCCATCCTTATTTACAGAGTGGGTTCTAGGTTACCCAGGGAGGAAGAGAAAGAAGCTGATGAACTAGGAAAAAGGAAAACAAGAAGAAAGATATTTGCTTAGTTCTGAGATAAACACTTTTTTTTAAATCTTTGAAAGAGTGATAGAATGATATTACTTTCTAGGAAGATGAAGTGAAAAAGACATGGAGTTGATTGGAGGAGTAAGAGACAGAGAGAGAGATAAATACATCTTTTCAGGGCTTGTGGTGATATTTCAGGTGAGAGGGGAGACAAGTCCTTGAACTTCAGAAAGGAAATAGGGCGATCACTTCTACTGAAGATGAAAGGACCTGACACGATGATTGCTTTCTATAAGAAACAGGAGAAAATGGCTGTGAGAGTCACAATATTGCTGTGTTAAGATGGGTCAGGAGACAAGGCTATTCTTAAAGTAAAGAAATCCCCCCCAAGATTGTAGTGTGGGTTAAGTATTTATAGGTAGACCCTACAAGCAGGCTGTTAAAAGGCAGTGAGATTCAACCTATTGCTTCTGTCTGCATTCCTCAACTCTTCCGATTGACTCGAATCCAAGTTCCCAACCTCATTTGCCAGGATGGAATCTTCTCACTGGGATAAGGAGGGGACGCGGGTGTGGCTCTGTCACAGCCCTTGAAGTCCTCAGGCCAAATCAACCAATCTCAATCCAGCACTGGAGTTCACTCAATGGTTTGTAACCTTAATCAAGGAGGGATTGAATGGTTTTGGTTGATTAGTTGTTGCTCCTACTGTGTTCACTTGTCCTGATTGCTGGGCTGTAAAGTTGCAAGTCACATTTCTGTTCTGGGCATGAGTTCACATTTATGCAAATTCTTCACATGCTCATACACATCCACTCACTTCACTCTCCAGCACATCCCAACACGTACATGTGAGAGGCTTCCATGAATTACATTCTTTGTTTTAATCCAGCATTGACTCATTCCCAGGCACTTACCTCACGCCTGCTGCAACTTGACCCGTGGAGTTTTGCTTACTCATTTCATTGTCTCTATGTGTTGCTTTTCAGAGAGCAAATGTCCTGTCCCTCCTCCTCCTCCTCCTCCTCTGTTCCATGAGTAGAAGTGGAGGAGGCCAGGAATTAATCACTGCCCCCAGCTGATGTACACAAGCAGCCAGAAACAGAGACTTTGATATATTCATGGTGTTGTGGTCAGCTTTCTAGTTGCTGCACAGAAAGAACCCAAGCAAAAGCAGTTTGTGGAGGAATAGGTTTATTTGGCTTAGGGACTCGAGGGGAGACTCCATTCTGGCAGGGAAAACGATGGCATGAGCAGAGGGCTGGATATCACCTCTGCCACAGCACTGCAAACAATGGCAGGAAGGTGTGCCAAACACTGGCAAGGGGAAGCTGGCTTATAATCCCCATAAACCCACACCCGACAACACAGCTCCATCAAGGTAAAACCCAAACTGCCATCAGCTGAGCATTGATTACCCAGAACACATTCATTTGTTTGTGGGGGACACCTGGATCAAACCATGACACATGGTTTCATTCCTTCTGATGTAGGAAGACAACTTGACCTTCTCTGCAGTGTTTTTTCTTGCTTCCGTCTCCACTCAATCATGCAATGATAAAATTCATGAATTCTATACTTCCCTGTCATATTCATGTCATGCTACTTGAGTTAGGATATATGGAATACAAAGGGTGAGCTGAGGAAATAACTCAGCAGTCAAAGGTGCTTGTTTGAAGAGTATGCTAACCCAACTTCAATTTTCCAGCACCCACAGAAAGCCAGATGCACATGGCCCATGTGTTTAGAGTTAGTTTGCAGCATTTAGAGGGTCCGGCACACCATCTCCCCACCCAATCACTGTCTAATATATAAATGGATAAATAAATAAATGAATGAATGAATAAATAGAATACAAGGCAGAAGGGGAAAAGAGGGAGAGAGGGGAAGGAAAATGAAATATTTTTATGAAAACACCATTAAAAAGCCTAGTTCTTTGTAAGATAATTTAAAAATTTGATTAAAATAAGAATATGACTGGAGAGATTGTTCAGTGGTTAAGGTGCTTATTTACAAAGCCTGAGGACCCAGGTTTGATTTGCCAGTACCCATGTAAAGCTAGATGCACAAAGTGGCCCATGCGTCTTGGAGTTTTCAGTGCTATAGGCCCAGGTGCACTCCTTCTCTCTCTCATGCTCGCTCTGTGTCTCTCTCTTCTCTCCCTCCCTCTCTGCTTGCAAATCAATAAATGAAAAATGTAAAAATAAATAAAAACCAGGAATAAACAGAGTGCCTGGGAAGATGGGTCAATCACATCCCAGTACCCATGGGATACATGCCTATAATCCCAACCAAAAGGAAAGAGAAACAGGAGGATCCTTAGAGCTCATGGGCTCTTCTTAGCCCAGTGGGTAAGCTCTATGTTTAGGAATAGAACTTGTCTCAAGAAACAATAGAGAGGACAATTGAGGAAGACACCCAAAGTTGACCTCTTGTCTCCTCATGCAAGTACACACGGACAAGCAACCTCCCATCATGCGTGAACTTAGAGGATATGAACATGCATATACACTCCCACATGTACCACACACACTCACACACACCCCCAAAACAAAAAAGCAAATAGAAAGTACCTAAATTCTGCTCACTTGCAAACCTTTGTTGTGTAGCCTGCAAACTTTCTACCCTAGATTTACCAAAGTAGAGAAGCCTTGTACATGTTTATGGACTCTTGTGTCTACAGGAATAGACATTGTCTCTGAGTTTTGTTGTCTGGGTAGGATTTGATACCTAATGTCCTTAAGGTATCCCATTTGGTATCCAGTAGCCAAATTCACGTACCCCTCTCCCCAAAAAATGTAGATAAACCTGAGTGCTCTACTTTGAAACCAGCTGAGACTCTATGTAAAGAATTACACAGAGTGGAAAAGAGCCAGGAAAAGGGATTATCCTTGTTTCTCCCCCAAAGTAAACCACAAAAGGAACAACTTCTGTGCAGGCAGGTTGGTCTCTGATAGAAGTCTGTCACGCATGCCATAGATATTTATTTATTTATTTTTAAATATTTTATTTATTCATTTTCAAGCAGAGAGAGAAAGAGAGAGAGAGAGAGAGAGAGAGAGAGAGAGAGAGAGAGAGAGAGAGAGAGAGAGAGAGAGAGAGAGAGAGAGAGAGACAGGGCCACCACCTTTTGGGTCTGGCTTATGTGGGTCCTGGGGAATTGAACCCGGGGCCTTAGGCACTGGAGGCAAGTGCCTTAACCACTGAGCCATCTCTCCAGCCCGCCATGGATATTTATTGCAATGGACACATCAATCCCTCAGATGACCCAGGGTCCTGAGTCATTTTCATTATCAGAGACTGTACCCATCCCTCATGGTTGGAAGATCAGTCCCTTGGGTATTTTTATTTAGCTGCCAGCCTCTAATTCTTTCTTTAATCCCTTTCATTTTTCTTATACAACATGCATTATTTAAATTTCTAGAAGGCCACAGAAATCTGCATCTAGTGCTTTGGAAAGAAAAAGTGATTGATTACATGACTAGCTCGAGATAGGAGAGACAAGGAAATATTTCATTCATGACACAATTCTTAAAAACAAGGCCTGCTTCCCTGGCTCCTTTTTAAATTGATATTTGTTTGAATATTTTTTATAATTGATGAAGATAAATAAATAAGGAAAAAACCATAAAAGATGGTATGATAAAGAAAAAATCTTCTGAAATATGGATTCCTTATATTTAAAGAGGGATTGAGATTCTTTGTCTAAAATTATTCATAAGGCTAAATTCATGTTTTATTAAGTATCTCCATTAAACAATCTCTTTGGGACTCTAGAAGGGCTTTCCAGAATAGTCTATGTAAAGAATTAGTTCTATGAAGATGTCGAAAGGAGAAAAATACCTTTGCAAATTCTCCCGTATCCAAGACCCAGGTATATTTTTGTTCCCACTTATTTGAACTTATTGTAATATATTCTAAGCAGTATTACATTCAAACTCTAAATTTCAACTGCTATGATATGATTTCCATGGGGTTGGAGTTAAAATAGAACCTTGGATGTTACTTTAGAAGGATGGGAATTGTTTCCAGTAGTTTTCCTCATCCAAGGAGAGTTTATACTCTTGATTTTTATCAAAAACAACCATGAGGACCTAATGGAGAACTGATTTCACTGGTACCTGAAAATCATTTCAATCCGACAGCTAGAAATCTCTGATTAGAGTCCTCAACTTTGCATTAGACACGAAAGGTCAATGAACACATGCCCAGAGACACACAAACTACACACACTGAAATAAGCTTTAAACCTGAATGTTTTCAACAGCTCCTTCCAGTGTGCTTTTTTCCTTGGATGATCTTAGATAAAAAAGCTTCACTTGTGATTTTCACACAATCTTCACCGGAGGATTAAAAGAGATTAGTTAATCCTTGAGAATTAATTAATTTTGCCTTAGGTTTGTATTAAACATCAGTATTATCACGATCCCAAATCAATGATCACTTTATTCTGAGAACTTCAAGCACTTCCAAAACAACCTACATTAATCCAGAAACTAATGGAAAATGTGGTTTGTTACTTCAGGTCTGGTGTGTAGGAAGGACAGTGGCTATGGTAATTAAGCTAAATATATCTCAGCTGTCTATGGTGACACATTGCCTTGTTTGAGGGGAAAGCTATGCATTTGCTAAATAGCCTCCATTTATATTCTCCAGGTAATGAGAGTTAGTAATTAAAGATAAATATTTTTAATGGTGAGGAAAGACAAAAAGCTTTTAAAGCCACCCGTTTGTCAAAGTTGTTGCTAACTTAGGTGTTCCTTTGAAAGAATTACCGAAAGTCTTAAATTGGTCAGGATGATTCTAGAATTTTAAGGAAAACATCACTTCTGAAAAAAGTTAACCCAGATGTTGATGAAAGCATGGTCAATGTTTCTTGTTTTTTTTTTTTTTTGAATTGTAGATAGTCTTGACTGTATTTCATCTCTTCAGTAGTGAAAACACTGAAAAGTCAACCATGTGGATATTTTTATGAAAACAACTCAGCAGTTACTAAAGGAATTGATGTTAGGGGCAAAGCTGTGCTCTAGAAATTACAGTCTGAAGAATGATATGCACTATAGCAAATAAATAATAGTTGCGTAAGTAGGTGATACTTACACATGAATATAAGAACATGAAAAAAGGAACTGGAAATTATCCTTTTTATGATTTTTTAATTTAACTGAATCAATTTCTTTATTTCTCACAGTATGGACACAATAGTCATATTGTCTGAGGCACCAAAAAGTGAAAAGTTATCTCTTAGATATAGATTTAAGCACATACACATATATCCTATTTACTATTTGCTCATAAATAGTATTTTTTCTATTTTCTCTATCAAATAGTTTATAATTTAGCAAAACATGAGCATTATATATGTAATATCATATATACATATACAGAATATATACATATATATATACATATATATACATGCACATATATAATATATGTACATCTAATCCTTGCCAAAACTTCATCAGTTTTATATAAAGAAATGCATTCAGGGATATGTCAAGAAACTTGTTCAAAAGTAATTACTACTAGCTGGCCAAGCTAAGAGTTTTGAATTTTTAAATTAATTTTGGTTTTTGGAGAGAGTTTTGGTCTGTCCTGGATTTCACTATTTAGCCCTGGTACCTATGCTCCCTCTGCCTCAGCCTCCCAAATCTTGGACTTACTGATGTAAATCCCCATGTCCCAACACCAAAGCAGGATTTTAACCTTGGTTTTTTGACTTTAATCAACCTTAACCACTATGTGTTCTGCATAGAACCACATTAGATAGGTCATATTATAGTCTCGTATTTGAGACATAAGTAGAATGATGTCAAATCTCTTTTTTTGCAACCAAATGGAAAATCACCAGTCTTATTGTTTTTACTGGGTTATTTCTGAACTTATATATTGACTATGAGGGTTTGAATATAAACACACCCTCCATAGCTTCATGTATTTGTGATTAAGCCTCATACTTCATCCCCAGCTGGGAGAGCCTTTGAGATGCAAAGCTTATCTGGAAGAGGTGTGCCACTGGGGGTGGGCTTTGAGGACTTTTTAGTCTAGCCTCACTGGGTGTTCATTGCTCATTCTCTTTGAACTTTCTCCACGCTGGTGTGAGAAGATGTGATGTCTGGCTGTCTGCTCCTGAAATGCTTTCTCTCCATCAGGAAGAAACGTCACTTCAAATCTGAAAGCAGGTAATGAACGCTTTCCTTCTATGAACTGTTTCTGGTTGGGCATTTTGATCCTGGCAATGAGAGGGTAACTGCTACATTAACTTTCATTAGCTATAAGTACAGGTGTCTCAACTTGCCAATTGGTGGCGATTTATGAAGTATACATATGTCAATCATTTGTTTGTATTAAAAGGGACAAATAAGTATAAGAATCTTCAAAAGTCAATTTAAGTGGTTTTTTTATTAAATAAATTACATAATTTCAAAGGGCATAGGCAAAAAAAAAGAAAAGAAAATCCTTTTAAACTCTGGCTAGATGGGAATGTCAAATACATTGTAATTCTAACACACAGTCATATCTGTTTTTATGAACTTAATGGTTGCAGAGGTACAATAATGCTATGTTAATGGTTGGGTATTGATGGTCATTAAGAAATACATCATGAATTATTTTGTATAGCTTTTTGTTTTGAGTTTATGTAACCTTTTTTTTTAAAATCTCATCCTACTAAATTTAAGGAAAACATAGATGTTTAATTACCCGTTCAACACTTAGAGGGGAAATCCCAAGTCAAATAGCTGTAAGCATAGCTTCATTACTGAACTGACTGGAAGCTGCTATGTCTGTCATCAGTAGAACAGTCACGTTGGGTGACATATAATTACAATTAATAACCCTATTCCTTTTAAATCTGCTTCATCAGATCTTCTGAAAGAACAGCAAAGCAAGCAAGCTTTCGTGCGCAGTCCTCCACTAAAGAGACCCAAAAGTGCAAAATTACAAGGAAGAAGAAATATGTTGCATAACAGTGAGTGAGGAAATGACCACAGTTGCATGAGCAAGGATGGTGAGCATCGGCCAGGCACAAAGAAGGTTCTATCACTCTGAGGAAGTCCGCTAAAGAAGCCCTATCTTTAGATCTGAAGCTCAGTAGCTCGTTCAAAAGTGACACTGTTAAAGATCCCATCAAATTTCATTGCTTGAGAAAATCATATTGTTGCTGCATGAAGTAGCCAAGAGACAAATCCTCCTCTCCTATCTACCCACTGCTCAGGAGTCCCAGCAGTGCAATAAGGAGGGGCCAGGTGTATCTGAGCAGATGCTAATGTTTTCAAAGGATTAATATCCCAACCCAGAGAAAGAGAGGCAGGCAAAGGGGGGGGTGCTATTGATCTTACAGCCAGAGTAATGAAAAGACAACCGTGTCAACAAAGATCTAGAAGAGAGAGCTGGTGCTGTGCCCATCAGACCAGGGCAGAGAAAACAAAACAAAATAAAGAAATAAAGCGATAACAAAGGACAAGTTACCAGGGCTTCCAGAGTAGAGATGAGTTAATTAGGTGAGGAATTTTCCAAGGAAGAAGGTTCTAAGAGGGAAAATTAGCCCCTGGTGCAAATCCCAGCCTCATGGGTTTGGGAGGGAACCCTCACCATCTGCCAGTTTGCCTTCCACTAAGTATCTGTTACCTGCAATCAACTCCAGTCTGGAAATATTAAATGAAACCTTCCAGATTAAAAAAAAATTCATAGTTTAATTAGCTGTTGTTACAGCTTATTGTTATAATAATTCTATTTTATTATTAGATGCTGGTGTCTTTATTGTGTTAAATCTACAAATTAGCTATCCTAGGTACAGCATTCAGGAAAAAGCACAGTGTAGATAGTGCTTGGTACTAATTTGATTTCTGTTATCCTGGAATGCTTTTTCTGAAAAATAAGGATGACTTTACTCAATAAACAATGGGTGATTAAAATGAAAGAAAAAGAGAAAGAGGGGAAAAAGGAGCAGAGACGAAAGAAGGAATTGATTCTTTCTTTATTACCATGTATACCTTCTTGACATGTTTAGAGGTAGCCTTGGTTTATATTTTTTTCTAGCTAACATAAAGAGCCTGTGTGATATTCTGGGTACATCGCCTTGCAGTCCCAAAAAGGTACACTGTGTTCTATGTTTAACTCCCAGGACTTAACGACAATAGCCCGAGTCTTGTGAGAAGTCAGTCCTAAAATAATCAACAAATATAATTTCTCTTTCACACTTCCTTGAGCAATCGTGAAAAAA
Source organism: Zapus hudsonius (assembly GCA_004024765.1). Lineage (NCBI taxonomy): Eukaryota > Metazoa > Chordata > Mammalia > Rodentia > Dipodidae > Zapus > Zapus hudsonius. The sequence continues at coordinate 18,046 of PVHP010023092.1, forward strand.
TAACTGAAATAAATTTAATTTTAACAAATTGGCTATCTTTGAATGCCAAAAATATAATAGAAGAGAATATACATTTAAATTATAGTGTCAAAAGTATTTTCATTGGTGGTATTAAATTTAGAAATACATTAGCTATTCAATCCATGTCTTCTAATTCTGATATGTATCTTTTATTGTGTAATAGAAACTTCAAATTTTCTTTAGGTCAACTTTCTCATGTATATGCCTGCCATATAGGTTTGGTATAAAATTTTATATAGAGATAAATTTGTAAAATGCATCTAAAACCAGGTTTGCTATATTGCAGGGGTCTACTTTTTCCAATTTTAGACAATAATCCTAATTTATTAATGTTTATTTTTTTTCAAAATATCTTTGAACTACCTTTCAAAATCACATTAATTTAGAGTTATGGAGCAGAGAAGATAAAAATCTAACATTTCTCAGATGTCTGAAATGACTCATTAAAGTTATTTTTAAAAGTAATAAGACCTTAACATGAAGAGTCATCTTTCTAGGTTGAAAGTATAATACACGTTTGTTCCATTTTTTAAAAATTTTGTTTTGTGTTGTTTTGTTTTGGCTTCAACAAAATTCAAAGTTGGACCCCTGTTTTTTCTCTAATTTCCTGTGTGTACTTCCTGTTCACTCAACGTCATAAATTCCAGCTTGACTTTAGACAGTGGTAGAAGCAAACACTTAAATTTGATGAAGTTGGAATCTAGTTTTTTTTTGCAAAGCTCTTTCACAAAGGAGGAAGTTGTGTGCTAACAACCCTTGGGATGTGAACAGTGAAAGCAGCCCAGGACACCTGGACTTCAAAGGAGAAAACTCTAGAACTTCCTTATCAACCCCTCAGTGAAATTGTTCCCATGGGGGGATGGGACAGCACACTCCTCAGGCTTTGGGGAATTTTTTGGGGGGATGCTGCAATGCCTGAACGGTACATTTTAATACTTGATGCCAAAAGCTATAGTCATATATTGTGCTAAGAAACCAGTAAATCAAAACATAAGCCAGACCCACAAGGTGGTGGCCTTGGGGTACGTTCTCTCTCTCTCTCTCTCTCTCTCTCTCTCTCTCTCTCTCTCTCTCTCTCTCTCTCCTTGAAAATGAATAAATAAAATATTAAAAAAACTTATTCTAGTTAATTTACACCCCTATGCATTTTAAAAAATTACTATATACTTCTTATAAATGTACATATATGTATATAAATGCATGTTTCTACAAATATATAGGTCTGCATATATATATATATACATATATATGAGTGTGTGTGTATGTGTACATGTATGCAAGTATATACATGCTTCATAAGTGTATACATTACAAAAAACACTTCCCATCTCAAACTATTAACATAAAAACAGCAGGTGACTGGTGCCCTTCTTAGCATTTGAGTTTGGTGAAGATTAATCTTGTCTGGTTCTGACACTTGTCTCTAGAGTGATTATTCAAAAATGCAAAGCTCAGAAATAGTATCACATGCCCCCAGCATCCAAACTGCTTCTAAAAATTTAGAACTGCAAATGATAGATGAAAACTTGTGTAATGTGCTTTGTTCTCTTTTCTCTTTTTCTTTCTTTCTTTTTCCTGAAGGGTGCAAGAATCTCTCTTGGAGAAGCCATCATCCCAAGGCTATCTGGGGTAGGTAGTAACTCTCTGTTTGAGCCTGCATGTGATATCTGCCTTGGGAATGGTTGCTTTTTACAGAAAGCTTGCTTTCTGTAGGTGGTTCTTTTTTATTCTGGCATTGCATTTATATTGGGATCCTCCCCCACTTTCTTTCATTTACTTGTACTTTCAGAAATCCAACTCCTGAAAAGATATGTACATATTTTTTGTCCTTTACTGGAGTGGAGTCTTATTTATATATACCATCATAAAGACGATGCTATAAAAACACCTTTTTAGTTTTTCTCAACTTGCGGCACCTTGTCTTTCTGACCTCATGCAGACCCAACTGAAGTTATATGCTAGGAAAATAGACATCTTCTTAGTGAAACATCCCTCGGGGGGTATGTTGTTTTGGTTCAAAGGTGACATGGTTCTGGCCCTTTGTGAAATGACCTCTGGGTCCTTAAATAAGGACAATCAGGTTATCTTGGGTGAATGCTTCCCAGAAGTAGAAGAGCCATGCCTGATGCCTTCCAGCCAAAGAGTACAAGATCAAAGAAAACATGCTGTGGATTCTTAATAGGAATATCAGAATGATGAGATCCATAAATTAGTGGGAAGTTGGAGAAGCTGTAATGTGACTCGAGCTCTTTCTTGCTGTGCAAAATATCTTCTGTAGACATTGAAGAGTTTGTACGTTCCCACCTCAATGGCATGCCCCACAAATCAAAATTTGCCATCAAGCCTTACAAACCTCAGCAAACATACATCTACACATTGATCTGGGAGAGAAAAATGAAACTTGCTCATCTATACTTGTAATGGCACATATATGAAGTGCTTTCTGCCATTTCTCTCTCTTCCTTCCTTTCTTTCTTTTCTTTCTTTCTTTCTTTCTTTCTTTCTTTCTTTCTTTCTTTCTTTCTTTCTTTCTTTCTTTCTTTCTTTCTTTCTTTCTTTCTTTCTTTCTTCTCTCTCTTCCTTCCTTTCCTTCTCTTTCTTTCTTTCCTTTTTTTCTTTCTCTCTCTCTCCCTTCCTTCCGTTCTCTAATTCCTTCCTCCCTCGCTCCCTCTCTCTTTCTCTCCTTTCTTTCTTTCCTACTTTTCTTCTTTCCTTCCTTCCTTCCTTCCTTCCTTCCTTCCTTCCTTCCTTCCTTCCTTCCTTCCTTCCTTCCTTCCTTCCTTCCTTTCTTTCTTTCTTTCTTTCTCTCATTCTTTTTTCTTTCTTCTTTTGATGAGGGATTAGCTTGGGTTCTAGTAAAAAAAGGACTTTCACCAAAGTTAAATTCTTCACTGAACATCTGAACATGTCACAGAATTTTATATTGAGTGCATGAATCGCAGAAAGTCGGAGATCCTTCAAAAGTCTTACCTACCTCTGCCTCTGCAATAAGTGCCATCGGTGACCAGCAATACCATTCTGTATGTCCTCAATCTCTTTCATGTTAATCACACATCCTAGTTCTTTTGCGAGCTGGAGGGACTGAATGTGACAAGAAAGGCAATCTCCAGCCTAGGGGAATCACATATTCAAAGGTTCTTGTCAGAAAAAGAAATAAAGCTCTTGTGAAATTTCCAGTCCAGTTGTGCCAATCTGAAAGTTTCTAATTTAATAAATTCAGCAGTCTGGAAGTGGGGCTATTGCCGTGATATTTAGATTGCACTGGGCTACAGAGTGAGTTCTAGGCGAGTCTAGACTATAATGTGAGATCCTGCCTCAAAAATATAACATTTTTTTATTTAAACTTGCCCATGTAATCTTATGTTGTCTACAGTGTGAATTATCTATGGTGTTTGGTGGTAGGGGGAGGCTCTGTTTGTGTATAGCTCTGTGTGTGTGTGTGTGTGTGTGTGTGTGTGTGTGTGTGTTTGTCCAGTGATACCAGGGGACAACTTCAAGCATTCTTTTGGTATTCTCCATCTTTTTTGAGGTGGTATCTCACTGGCCTGAAGCTTACCAAGTAAGTTAGACTAGCCTGCCATCAAGCCCCCAGACCCCCTTCTCGACTTGCCACGGTGCCCAGCTTTTGTTTTATGTGGGTTCTGGTGACTGAACTCATGTCCTCATGCTTATGAGCAAGATTACCCACCAAGCATCTCTTTTGACCCAATTCTTTTTCTTTGACTTATTGATGAGCTATTGAGAGGGAACAAGGTCTCGAATGAGATACTTTCATCAATAGGTGATAAAGGATATCTGTGATCTCCATAACCCCTTTGCCCTTCTCAGAAACCATCAGGATGTGGCCTGTTCTTGGGGCTTAATGATATGGTTTCTTCAACTTGTGTCTGAGACATTCAATGATGAAATATATATCCCAGTATCAACTCTTTCTCATGGAAACCCGCATCACCTATAACTTAAAAAAAATACTAATCGTGTTCAACAGAGTGTTTAGTTTAGTAGTAGGGTCCTCTTGAATTCTGTGCCCAAATGCATATTTATTGAAATTTTTTAAAAAAAGTATCTTACTTTACCTGTAAGAAGTCACTATAACAGAAAGACAAAAAGTACCATTTTCCCAGGACCAGAGGATTAATTTTAAACAGAATGGATCACTTTTAAGTTCTGATCCAGCAGATGTCATTTGCATAGCTTCCAGTTAAAATAACCAGCACATAAGAGATATAAATTGTAGCATTCTGACCTGTCTTTCCTAGAAGTCTGCAAGCTCATTTAAGCTATCTTTGCATTCTAACCACTGTAGCATTTGCATGGAATATAGCACCTGGATTTTCTTTTTCTTGTCCTCTGGAACATTTCAAGCACTACTGAGTTAAATTCTGAAAAGGTTTCCTTACATTTTCCTGAAGGTTAGTCTCAGAAGACGTTCACTACATCTGTTTATATGGGACTGTGTAAAAATGAAAAATAAAATGTAATAAAAGAACTGTATCTTTGGTAGGGAGCACAATAAACACTGAATTTTTCATCTTGCAAAGCATGATTGTAAAGATAGAACTGTATTATCTAGTACCTCATCCTGTAAATCACTTTGAGTATCTTTCATTGTGTCAGGTACTCTGGGTCCTTACACACAGGGCTTACCTTCCAAGAAGAGCCAGAGAACAGAGCTGCAAACACCTGCCTATCCCCACCCTCTAGTATTACATCTTATAACCAATTATACGTGAGGTAGGACTTTACCAGTCTGAAACACTAGATTGAGGCATACACACCATTCACACAAAACCCTGGATTTTCACATAAGTCAAAGCAGGGCACACTGGTTAGGTGCTATCATTAACACATTAAAGGCAATCAGTGCAACATACATGTATGCATTTTCATAAGCTTATTCTGAAAATGCATCAAAATATTTATAACAATAATCTCCTGGTGAAGAAAGTATAAATAATTTAATAAAGCTGAATAGCTTTGTGAGAGATTCTATGCTTAATGGGCTTACATCATCAGGAAAATACACACTTCCTACATGGAATTAACGTGCCCTCTGCTTGAAACTCTTAATCTCGTTATCAGATTACCCAAATACTTGCTACTTTGCCAGTAAGAAGTCACTATAACAGAAAGACAAAAAGTACCATTTTCCCAGTACCAGAGGATTTCCAATTTTAAACAGAAGAATGGATCACTTTTAAGTTCTGATCCAGCAGAAGTCATCTGCATAGCTTCCAGTTAAAATAACCAGCGCATGAGAGCTCTGAATTGTAGTACTCTGACCTGTCTTCCCTAGAAGTCTGCAAGCTCATTTAGGCTATCTTTGCATTCTAACCACTGTAGCGTTTGCATGGAATATAGCACCTGGATTTCAGCCAACAGAAACGCATAGTAGGAAAGTAATATATGATATGCAGCAAGGGGTTTGGATGAAGAATAAATAGTATGATAAGTACAGCCAGAGAGGCTGTAAATACAGCAGTAAATACAGAATGATGTGTTAGAAGGAGGGGAAAACCCTGGTGAACATGTGACTGAGTCTGTGTATACGTGAGTGATGATCACATGGTTATCATCAATCCTAAACACAACTAGATTACACTGTAAAATAGTATTTGGAAGTTGGCTTTAAGGTGTCTCAAGTGTGTTACCCCACTATGACTCTCCTTGAGTGTGAAGTGCTATTTAATAGAAAAAACAAAACAAACAACCCCCCCCCCAAAAAAAAAAAAAACAGCCTGAAGAGGAGGGTTGAGCAGATCTGAAAAGATCCTTTGGTTTCCTTTGCCTCTTAACTCTGATTTCACCGACAGTTTTTAATCCATCGACATAATGTATTTTGATCGCAATCCCCTTCCATTCCTTTCTTTCCTCTACTCTCTTCTGCCCCCTTCATTAAGCCCCTTCTTCTTTCCACCCAAACACTGCTTTCTCTATTTGATGGGTGGTGTTTTTCGTTTCCTTCCTCTATCATCCATATGAAAATGGTGTTGAGCTCAATATTGTACAGGTCTTGTGGAAGTGAGGAACACTGCTGTGCATCACAAATGCACTGTCATTTCATGTCCAGGAGAATATGCCCCCAAGGACTCCCTCCCCACCCCATCCTCTCTCTTTCACGTGGGTCCCTGAGCCTTCCAAGGCATCCCAGAGATGTTTTCTTTAGCACCAAACTCTCAGCAGTCACAGTTTCCCATCACTTTGATGAGTCTTGGGTCATCTCAGTCTGCACAAGGAGCTTCTCTAACCAGTTAAGAGAGCTCTAATCTATGGACGCACACATAACACAAGCATTCGGAGAACAACTGGGAAATTTTAAGGCTTAGTCAGACAACAGTCCTAGCTTCCCCTCTAGGGTCTATGAACCTCCCAGCCATAGGCTTTGCCTTAAGTTTTCAGTACTAGACATGAATCTTTTCCTGTGAAATGAACCCTGGGTTTTCTATGAGAAAATCAGTCTATGCTCAATATTCCCTTCTACCTCAGGACTCACTCATAACAAGTTTGGGCTTCACCTCCAAATTGTACCAGGGTGTATGATTAGTCTGTCTCAGCTCAAGTTCTCCTTCCCCAAGCAAACAGCATCTCTCTCTTCCCACTCTCCCAGGTTTTGCCAAAGCCAGACTTTCTGCCCCAAACACATATCTGCTTCTGCCTTTCTCCTACTTTGCACAACTATTGGGGGTTGAGCATCGCCTCATGAAACATGTCACTGTTCTCAATCCAGCTTCATTCACCTGATCTGCCTGTGATCCAATGCGTTTCAACATGTCCACTGTTCCAAGACCTTTTTCATTTGTATGAAAACTCATGTCATCTCCACTGGAATGGTTTTCCTTACCTCCACAGGACAGTGAAAGGACTTCATTGTAGCCTCAGAGCCTCTTCCTGTGACCTTTTAGATATAGCGCTGTTAGAAAACTGAACATGGATCCAATTTTTGGAATCCGGAGTATTCCCTGAAGCTGGTTTTGCAATGAAACACTCACTCCCTTAGCATTCCAAGATCCCTGTTAAGTGCTTTCCTGATGTGAACTCGTTTATTGTATCAATTCTCTTTCTACTTAATGGAGGGGACAATGTGTGTGTGTGTGTGTGTGTGTGTGTGTGTGCAGAGTTTCAATAACTGGCCTTGAAGTCACACATGGACCAAGACTTGCACTGGACAGAGTGGTCCCTCAGGGGTTGCATTGTCTGACCTCAGGACTTCTCTGTGTTCCTCAAATGAACTTCAGGGCATGGGGCTTCAATAGAATTCAGACTAATGCAGTATTTCTGAGTGATTGGTAGAGTATTAATCACTAAATCCTATAGCCCCAGAGTGCAGTAAGCAGACGTTTCCCTTGATCTGCAGTGCTTGGTTCAGCCAGCTTTATGGTCTCTTCAATCACAGGGTGCAAGCATCAGAACACCCTGTTCCCAGCCTTACCTCCCCTCCCCCTGGCCAAGTGGAGGAGATAGCCAGTCCTCATTAAGCTTTATGAAGCCATGTGCTGAATGGAAAGAACGTTGCTTGGATACCAGGTATCCTTATATGTTTTGGTTACACAGGATAGTTCCTAGGGCCGTGCTCAAGAGTTGAAAGTCCACAGCCTGGGGTGACTTTTTTTTTTCCTTCCTAGGTAATTTGATTTAGAGATGGCAGATTCCAAAATATGGAATGTGTACACAAATCATGATCTTGTTTGTTAGGGGGGTGTTTCTAATCAGATGGGTTGGTAACACAGTCATCCACACTGGGAGATGGGTTGGTATCACGTAGAGTCACCCACACTGGAAGCGTCTAGAGATTTCTGGTTAAGGGACTTGCACCAGAAGCTAGGTGGCTGATCACTTGATGAATGCTAAACTTAACGGAATAAATATTTATTGTTAGCAAAATTTAAGCTAACTATGAAGGCCAGGTTTTTCTTCTTTTTTGTTTCTTTCTGCTAAGAAAAGGTTTATACATTCATCTTATGTATATTATATATTACATTACAGGAAATTATATATGGCACTATAGGAAATCATTGCTTAGGAAGATTTCCATATGCAGTCTCTAAAAGAAAGTAGAGCTGATAGTTTGATGCATTCCTGCAATTTTAATCAAGTCACATAATTATTTAGCATATGGTAATTATTAATCAATTTTAACAAAATTGGATTATATTGTAAATATGGATTTAAAGTTTGCTACTTAAATGAATTAACTATTAAGCACAAAATCACTGTACATAAGGAATATGAAGTCTCATAATTTTGTTATATATTGAGTAGCTCATAATTGAATATTATATAATTTCATATTTCTGTGATATCCTTTATTCTAATAAATGAATACAGCCAGCCAGTTTTTGTCCTCTTAAATAACATATATTAATTTTTTAATTTATTAATTTTCAAGCAGAGAGATACAGAGAGAGAGTGAAGGAGAGAGAGAGAGAATGCACCAGTATATGTTAAATTTTTATAATATTAGTATAGCATATTTTATACCTTTTATAATATTCTTCTTATTTTTTGCACGTACCTAGGTGTAGCATGTGTGTAATGCATATATTTGTGACATGTGTAGTGTGTTTACAGATGCAGAAACCATTTTCACAAGGCCAAAGGAGAATGCTGGTTCTCTCTCTCTTCCATTTCTTACCCATGCGTTTCCTTGAGAACAAAGTCTATCATTAATTACAGAATGCTGGTTTTGTGAGCCCCAGGGACATTGCAGTCCCTGAGATCCACACATGACAGGTTACACAGGTGTGTGCCCATGCCCAGATGTAATTGGATGCTGGCGAACTGAACTCAGGTTACCTCAGGCTACCATGATTACACGAACAGCACTATTACTTGATGTGTTATTTCTTCAAACCCTCTTATTATATTCTTGAAGTATGAATTGGCATAGTAAGTTATGGAAAGCTGTTACAATTCCTCCATATTTTAAACACATGCAGAAATCCAGAAATCCAGAAATCAAGTAAGGTGTTCACATGCTCCACCTATGCTACTTACGTGTCTGCATATGCATTTCATGACCACCTCATCTAGAATGTTCCTATCCCTAACATGAAAACAGATGCTCCCCTCCCCCAACACACACACATGCACACACACACACACACACACACACACACACACACACACACACAACTTTCACATAATTTTCCATTAAAATTTCATGGCAAATGAATTCAATAATTTAAGCCTTGTTTTCTAAGGTCTGCATACAAAGAGAAGACATGGAAAAGAAACACTTCCATGGATTGAAAAACAATGATAACAGCTTACAATGGACTACCCTCTTTTTTTGACTATTATTTTAAAATACTTTAAACACCTGGAGAAATTTTTTTTCCATAAAGGGCAATTCTCTCTTTATTGATGCTGGAAAATTGAAATTATCATCAGAGAAGAGTGAATAGAAATAACAAAGAAGTTACAGCATTTGTTTTTTTTTTTAAATATATATTGACTGTCCATAATGAGTTACATTATTTAGTGGGCAAATAATGAGTTGTTATCCCCAATTCCCCAATTCCCCCCCTCCCCATCCCTGATCAGTTGGATATCCTCCTCCGTGGGCTGTCTGTATTAGTCCTTGTGGCAAGGGATCCTGGATATCCTAGTACTCAGCCTGGTCTTCCTGGCCCAAGTGTGTTGTTACTGATGGGTGCCATGCCTCTGGACCATCTCCCCCACCACGGCTCTCACAATCTTTCCGCCC
>PVHP010023093.1:0-27709 GCA_004024765.1 Zapus hudsonius
GGGTTACAGACATGAGTGGCCACACCCAGCTGTTTATATGGGTCCTGGGGATCTAACTCAAATGGTCTCTAAGGATCCTCAGGCCTTCTTGCTTGCAGAGGAAATGCTCTGAACTAGAGTCATTTCTCCAGCCTCATCCTATTACACTTACTTGCAAAAGTTGTGGTTCTTCCACTGTTCCTGATTTACAAGGACTTTTAAGGTGGTTTAGTGTTTACCTTATTTTTAAAATTTTAATTCTGTCCTGTTTCATGGTATGAATAAGCTATAAATACAACTCTTTATATATAGAATATATACATTCATATATAAGAATATATTGGAGATTTATGCTTAAAGGTTTCTGTTGATGGGGCTAAAACACAGTCATAAAAGGTTTGAGACCACTGCTTCAATGTCTTGTGAGCTGACAGAAAAAAAAAATAGGGAAACTGAAATCAGTAAAGGGTAGAGACATACAAATTATAGCTCAGAAATCCTGACACAATTTATGTGTATGACTAAAATCAAAATAAACCAGGTGTGGTGGCACACACCTTTAATCCTAGCACTTGAGAGGCAGAGGCAGGAGGAACAATGTGAGTTTCAGTCCTCCTGGGACTACAGAGAGAGACCAGAACAGTCTGGGCTAGAGTGAGGCCCTACCTCAAAAAAAAAAAAAATAAAAAAATAAATCTGAACATCCCTATTGGAAAATTGTCTGAGGTTATATGTACAATTTATTAATTTTTAACTCAATTCAATCCATTATGTGGTGACAACTTAGTCCTTAGCAAATTTCCATTCTGCATTGCTCCAAGAAGAGGGTCACTCCTTCCAGTCTATGTACTAAAAATAAATCCTTTGAAAATAATGATGTTCTTTCTTCAGTCAAGTGGCTGCTAGTCAGACCCTGGCATCCTTTACCAACTCAGCTTCTATCATAGACGTCGTCTGGACCAGCATCTAATTTCATCTGCCAGTTTTCCCTGGAAAAAAAGACAGTGGTGTCCCTGTAGTCTGTGATCTGTCGTCGCCTCAAATGTTTGTCTGACCTCATTCTCCACAGCCGTCTGCCTCAGGGCACTGAGTCTGAGGTGGGGAAGGGTACTCCTTTGGAAGTGACAAAGCAAAGCTGAATGATCCATCTAGCCAGGCTTGGAAAATACCAGAGCCAGGTTGCTGTTGGTTTAAAGAAAATGCATGAGCAATGCTCTGGCCACCAACCCCTGTTCCTGAATCCCTGCATTGAATACTTTTAAACAAAAAGCAAAAGTGGAGAGGAAAGCCTTCTGCTGGCAACCCTGGTCTTGAACCATTCTACGGAAGAACTCTGCCCTGTGTAAGTGGCCACGTGGCTCCCATCCAGGCTGCAATCGTAGTGCCTGCCAGTTGGCCTATAGATTAACTATTTGCTTTATCAGGGTGATATTGTAGGAAGAATACTCAGGTAACTTGTGTTTAAAGTCAAGGTCTTCCATTTACTATTCTTGAGGAAGTCCCTCATTCCTGACCTTTGCTCATCTTGCAGAGTGAGGCCATGGGAAATAGTTCTTGAACATTTTGGAAAATCACAAAGAGCCTGACACATAGAAAACACTCAACAGATGGCAGATTTCTGGTTTGGCTGTGAGGGATACAGGATCCAGGATGGCTGCTCTCTAAGCCCTTGGCTGCTTAGCTAATAGATAAACAGCCCTACACCTTTCCTCTTGGAAAGAATCCCTGACTTTATTTGGATGGTGTTGGATTATGGACTCCCCTGAAGGCAGAGTCTGTGATAAGTCTACGTGTGTTAATTTGGAAGAGGATCCGGGAAGAGTGATCAGAGGAGGAGGAAAGACCTCTGAGGTGTTAGAGGTGTTATTGAGGTCACCACTGTGGGCAATGCAGCTGGACACCCCCTTCACCCCCCAGGACCTTTTAAGAATCATGCAGAGAGCTTTGGAAGACTAAATACATGAGCATTTCCAGTCAGTTCCTAGCCTGCCTTGGTTAAAGTTACCTTTCTTAATTCCATGTCCACTGGCTGATTAAACACCTACTGGGTGCCTGCAGCTCCAGAAAAGCCAGGGGAAGAAAGTGAGAGGGGGACTCAAGAGGTTACCAGGGAGAAGTCAATCAAGATATCTAGAAAATTCTCAGGGCAAAGTTAAGTGCAATAAAACGAAAAGGCCAAGCTCCTTGTTTGAAAATATTAAGAATTGCAAGGTAGCATTGGCAAAATGTTAGACAATCACATGTCATCTTATATGAAGGGTCCTGTGAAATGACATTGAGACCAGGCTAAGAACCATAAATGTCTGACATAAGTGACCATGTGCCCAGTATGGGAGCTTGAACTATAACTTGTCTGAGCCTGTTATGCCAATCTCATCTTCCTGCTACACTGGTTGATTTAAGATGGTCATGCTCTGACCAATAAGATATAACAGGAAGTCCACTGAAGTGTGTGGGCAAGCAACATGAAAGCTTTTTTAAACTTCCTCTTCTCTTTACTGTTTGAGATATCCTGTGAGGACAGAGGCCAGTCTGGTGGGGGTGGCAGCAGCCATCCTGTAGCTAGGAGTAGCTAGGAAGCCACCTCTGCCACACTGTGGTTGGTGGCATGTAAAGGAAAGAGAAGCTGGGGTCTTACAGACTTCCCTGAGCTGTTGGTTCATCCTTGGGACCACTACTTTGATCAATGACGATAACTCAATGACCATAGCTGTCCTATGAGCAAAGCCACCAGCAGCCAGAAACATTCTGACCTTTACAACTCTTAAGAAGCACACTGCTCTCTCTGCCATAACATTTCCCATTTCTCTGAAGTATAGCCAAGACATCCATCTGTAGACATGCTTTGATTAGACCAAGACAGACAAAAGTGAAAATAAAGCAAATGGTCAGTTGCTATTGACTGAGTAGATGAAAGCCACATGTAATCTTTCCCTCTCTGCACAGCCTGTATTCTTAGCTTCCAGCTAGGTTCTACTTTCACCAATTGAGAAGAATGGTCAGGAGAGAAATGACAGCTGACTCCCTATGGCCTCTCCAGTGGATGTCTTAAGTCACTATTAGATGCTCTTGTTCCAGATGAAGTTATTTAAACTCTGTAGAGGACATGATTCTGTCTGCCCTGAATCTCCTCCATCTGGCAGTGGGTTCCACTTTACTTTGAGGAATTATTCAGCCTTCTTGCATGTAGCCTTGGTGAATCTCATTTAGAGTCAAGGAACCTGGTCTTCCTCTGGACAAGGTCTGGGCATCAACCCAGAGGCCAATTGGACTCTCTCTCCAGGAACTCTGAATCCGGATGGTAAAGCCCTGGATGGACTATTAATTCTTGTTCAGTAAACTCTGTTTGGCACAGGATTACTGAAGCTCTTCTTCAGATTCTATGATCTATCCCAGATCCTTCACACGCACACACACACACACACACACACACACGATATCCATAATTTCTAATGTACGCTATTATGAATTAAAGGACCCACTTCAAACCCAAAACTTACAGGAAACAGAAATATCTTTTTAAAAATTTTATTTGCAAGCAGAGAGAGATAGAAGACAGACAGAGAGAATGAGTGTGCCAGAGACTCCAGCCACTGTAAATGAACTCCAGATACATGTGTCACTTTGTGCATCTGGCTTTATGTGGGTACTGGGGAATTGAACTTATGTCATTAGGCTTTGCAGGCAAGTGCCTAAACCATTGAGCCATTTCTCCAGCCCTGGAAATCTCAAAGATAACACATTATTCAGTTGCTTATAAATCAACTCTCTTGCTTTCATATATTCTCTCATGTTAACTGAAGGCACAGAATAGATTGGTTGTAAAACTGATGCAAACTTTCCTTTGAAAAATGACACATAGTTCCCTCCTATAAAAAGAAGGACTTGCCTTTAATCCCAGCACTTGGGAGGCAGAGGTAGGAGGATCTCCATAAGTTCAAGACCACCCTGAGACAACATAGTGAATTCCAGGTTAGCCTGGGCTAGAGTGAGACCCTATCTCAAACAAAAAACCAACCAAACAAACAAACAGACTTTATTTCCCCATCCCCTTGAAAAGGGCCAGCCTTGTGATTTGCTCTGTATGATCAGACAAGGTAAAAAGACTGATCACCTCCCAAGTTTAGGTCTAAAGAGGCTTTTCCTGCTTCTTGTTGATCTTTCCAGACCTGTGACTGCCAAATCAACAATCCCACACTAGCCTGGCTCAAGAATGAGAGCCAGCATGGAGCAGAGAAGATGCATTCCAGCCATGAACTAAACCAGCCTCATGCTGGGCCCTCCAACTATGAGTGAACCCAACACAAGACCAGAGGATTCCGCCCACTAACGAGTTCATGGTAGTTCATCTACACCTAATAGACCCAGTTGATTGATAGACTCACGTGTGTGAGCGCAGGTGCACATGTGCCATGGAGCACGTGTAGAGGTCAGAGGACAACCTCGATGTCACACCTCACCCTCTATCTGGTTTGAGGCAGGGCTTCTTGATATGAATGCCAGGTGGCTGGCTGCCAAGGATTACTGACATTTGCTACTATGTATGGCTTTACTTTACCCACTAGGCCATCTTCCCAGCCCTTGATAAACCTTTTTTTTTTCTAAGTAGGGTGTCACTGTAGCCCAGGCTGATCTGGAACTCACTCTGTAGCTCCAGGTTGGCCTCAAACTCACAAAAATCCTTCTACCTCTGCCTCCCTAGGGCTGGGATTAAAGACGTGCATCACTATGCATGACCCTTGATAAATATTTTGTTTTCATTTTCAAGCAGACAGAGACAGAGAAAGATACACACACAGAGAATGGGCATGCCAGGGCCTCCAGCTGCTGCAAACAAACTCAAGATGTGTGTTCCACTTTGCATCTGGCTTCATGTGGGTATTGGGGAACAGGTTTTCCAGATAAGTGCCTTAACTGCTGCACCATCTCTCCAGCTTCAAATTTCTGAGCAACAAATATTCATTGCTTTAACTCTGTGAAGTTTGGAATAGTTCATTATACAATATCTGAAGAGGCACTAGTGAGATTCTCATACTAATCCCATAAATTGTTTATGTATTTTTAAATATGATGTAGCACCTCTTTACCATTTTGGAGATGCAAAACTTTACATGACTTTTCTGCCTGAATGGAAATTTGGAAATGTATCGAACATAAGAACGTTGGTTCTATCTGGCACTAGCAAAGCGATGCCCCAAGGATGCTGTTTAAACAAGAGGTTACTGAGGCCTTCCAGCAGAGTCCGTTTCTGCCTTGGGTACTGTGTTCCCTTTCAAAGTGGGTGGCTCAGGTTTGACACATTGAGTCAGTTGTGTGAATCTGCCAGGGCAAGCCTGGTGGTTCTGTGCAAGACCAGAGTAATCTTAGGTTTGTCAGCCAAACCAAAACACATCCCCATTCCAAGGTGCTCAGAAAACTCAAGTCAGTACTAGGGTTACTGGGAAACCTTACTTACATGAATAACTGGGTATAATAAGGAGATCTGTTAGGAATAACTCGGTTTCAGTGAGTCAGTTCGCTTCACAGAGTAGAAGAAATGTGGGTCACGGTGGTGTAGACTCACACTGTTGAATTGTTCATCTCACTACCATGAAAACTTAAGCACACAGAGAAGGACAAGGAGTAATTTCAAAGACGATTTATTGACAAGAAGGTAGAAAAGCCCAAGGTGCCAGGGCAAGCATGCTTAGGATTTCTGCCAGTATCCAAAGAAGAGAAAGGAAAGGAGGGTGGGGGGGGAGGATTGGAAAAATGAGCAGGCTCCATCGTGAGGCTCCGGGAGCAACTGCAGCAAGAGAGATGTCTGGGGGCATAGTATGTTACTCCATTAAGCCGACCACTATTCCTCTATTCCTCCCTCCTCCTTAGCACTTAGATTAGGAGTGGTCTCTTGACCAGGAGAATGAGTGACAGGCTCCACTCTTTCCCCTCCTCCCTTTCATTCAGGGAGATCAGATCTGGTCTTCACTGATCTCCCAGCCTGCGAACCTTCAACTGTGGGTATACTTGATTTTCCCCAGGCTCTAAAATAAGTTTTGGAAAAGCAGTGCTGGTGTCTTAAAGCTTGTACCCAAGACCAGTAGTTTGTATAACACAGTGGTTCATTAAGTAGATCAAATGTGTAAGTACATTTAACGTCTATCCATTATTATACAAAAGATTTCTAATAAAATGTAATTTTGAATATCAGTAATAACTTTAATCTGTGGCATTAGTAGGATTTAAAAAACCTTTTTGCTGATTCACTTGACATAAATAATGTCCTTCAAACAATGAAAACCCACTTGTACAACAGTGTTGCTTTCCAGTGAACAAATATATTCTGTTAGTGCCTCTGCTTCTGATGCTAAGCAGGTGTCCTGCTTCTTGGTAAGTTTGTTTTCTGCGAGGCAGAATCTTGAGAGAACAACTTGTCTAAAACACACAGGGTGGAAAAAAGCTCCAATAAATACTGTCACTCAACATTGCCAGTTTATTGTCAGCAAAACATATCACTCACAAGTAATGCAAGAGGCAAGTCACTCAAACATCTATAAGCTAAGAAACTCCCAGAAACGAAATAGTTCAGTGGTTTTCCATTTCCCTGAGAGTTCAAAATCACCAGAAAAACAGTACTAAATGATCAATGATTATTTCAGAATGCTCTGTCTCTGATAGCAGGAACTATGGGCGGTGGCTTATGTGTATAATTCTAGCACTGGGGAGGCTGAGGTATGAGGATCACTGTGAGTTCTAGGTCAGCCTGGGACTAGAGAAAGACTCTGCCTCAATAAACAAACAAACAAACAAACAAACAAACAAACAAACAAATAAATAAATGCAATTAGGGTTGGAGAGATGGCTCAGCAGTTAAGGCGTTTTTTGCAAAGCTTAATGATCGGGGATCAATTCCCCAGTACCCACATAAAGCCAGACGCATAAAGTGATACATGTGTCGCTTTGGAGTGCGGTTGCAGTGGCTATAGGCTCTGGCGCACCCACTCTTCCCTCCCCTTCCTTGCAAATAAATAAAAAAATATATATATTTAAAGTCATTTAAAAAGGAACAAATCAAATCACTTTGGTGGGAACACAATCAGGAAGAAATCATCTCACAGCAATAGAGCAGTTTGTGTTTGCAGTGATGTCAGCACAAATACATGCTCAGCGCACCTACCCACCATCAGCTGCTTTGTGTTTGTTGATTTTATTCCGTATTATGCAACAATCTAGCAAAATGTGAGGCTTCTCAATCCAGCCTTGGGAAATTTGAGCCTCTTAACATTCTCAGGGTTGCACAGGTGGCAAACTACAATTGCTAAGAGAGAAAGCTAGCTAAGCTCTTTGAAAATAAATACAGCTTTGCCTGATGGCGGATTTCAGCATTCAACCAGCTCTACCTGATTCCAGACTTCAAATTTCAAACGCCAGGGACTGAGTGTGCTCTCACTTCATGCAGCTGAGGCTTCGTATTATAGCTCCATGGATGCCAGAAGACATTGGGTTCTTTCATATTTCATTTACAAACTGTCACTAAGGTTTGAAAGGGAGAAAAGGAAAGAACTTTCTAGTTAATTTCCTACAACTGTTTTATAAACAGGTGGAATTTAATTCAGAAACCACTGTTTGTCCAAGCTCTACCCTTTGAGAAGATAGAATACAAAGAAATTTCTGGCTCTTGGGACATTTATTCTAATTGAATCGACTCATCTAACTGAATCAACTCATAAACTTTTTTTCTTTTTTAAAAAATATTTTATTTATTTATTTTCAAGCAGAGAGAGAGAAAGAGAGAGAACCAGGGCCACCACCTTATGGGTCTGGCTTATGTGGGTACTGGGGAATTGAACCCTAGTCCTTAGGCACTGGAGGTAAGTGCCTTAACCTCTGGGCCATCTCTCCAGTCCTAAACTTTTTTTCTTAATCTCCCCTACCATGACTCTTCAAATCTTTCCGCCCCCTCTTCTGCAAAGTTCCCTGAGTCAAGGTGGGGGGATTTTAAACCTGCTTTACTGTTGAGATCTTAAGACTCTCTGGATTTCTGCTTTGGGCTGTGTTGGGTATCCTCGGTGTCTGTCTCCATTATCCTTTCATAGGTTGTCTGACTTGCTGTGGAGGTAGCTAGCTCTCTTGCTCATCTCGTCACTTCCAAAAAGATTTCATTTGGGCCCTAGATGATGAGCTAGAAGTGGTTCATCTCCTGCCTGGATGTCAGCCTTCATCCCATGTCCTGTTGGTGGAATTGGGCTGTCCACAGTTCTCACTGCCTTCTGAAAAATACAAACAGAATCTCCAACAAAGAGTGAGATCAGTATAGGTTAAATGAAACATTGTTAATTTGGCAAGATTCTAATGGGTGTAGCCTCTCTGTAGACCCCTGGTTAGTGGTGATTTCCCCTTGGAGCACATGTTCTTGGTCCCCATAAGAGTTTACCATGGATCCCAGTTCTAGCTAAGGGTTGCTTGCCACTGAGCGGATCTCTTAGACAATCAGCAAACTGTTGATTACCCATCTAGGTTTAGCACCACTTTTTGCACAGATGAGCACTTCTTGACTTGCTGGTCTCTGCTGTATAGCAGTGTCCTGAGCATTCTCATTACATCAGTCTGTGTTGTATATCAATGTCCCCTGCTTTCTCTGAATATTGTTGGCCAATTTCCCCTGGCAGCTCATGTAACACCTTCCAGCACTACACAGGCTATCATCTGGGAGCTGATTACCTTTCTGGAAAACTGTTGTAGCTAGCTTTCTCTCGTTGCTACAACAAAGAACCTGACCAAAGCTGCTTATGGTGGAATGGGTTTATTTTGGCTTGTGGACTTGATGGGAAGCTCCAAGATGGCAGGGAAAATAATGACATGAGCAGAGAGTGGACATCACCTCCTAGACAACATCAGGTGGGCAACAGCACCAGGAGAGTGTGCCAAACACTGGCAAGGGGAAGCTGGCTATAACCCTCATAAGCTGGCCCCAACAACACAGCTCCAATAAAGTTCTAATTCCAAAACTGCCATCAGCTGGGGATTGAGCATTCACTGCCTCCTTTTTTTTCTTGCATACTTACATTTCTACAATGTGTTCATATTTCTTTTTCAAAACTTCCAGAATAAAATTCCAACATCCCTTCTTGGTAAAAGCCCTAAAGAAACTGGAAAAGAAGGAACATATCTCAACATAATAAAGGCTATTTATGACAAACCTATAACCAACATTATACTAAATGGGAGAAAGCTTGAAGCATTTCCATTAAAATTAGGAACAAGACATGGGTGTCCACTGTCCCCATTTTTTGTTTAATATAATACTGGAAGCCTTAGCTAAAGCAATAAAACAAAATAAGACAAGAGACACTAATAACAAGGACACAAACTGGAAGGAAGAAATCAAAATATCATTATTTGCAGATGATATGATTCTGTACATAAAAGACCCTAAAAACTCTATCAGCAAACTGCTAGAGCTGATAAACACTTTTAGCAATGTAGCAGGATACAAAATTAACACACAGAAATCAGTAGCCTTCCTATATCCTAACAACAGGCTTAGGATGAAATCAAGGAAACACTCTCATTCATAATTGCCTCAAAAAAAAATAAATAAAGAACCTTGGAATAAGCCCAACCAAGGAAGTGAAGGATCTCTACAATAAAAACTTTAGAACACTCAAGAGAGAAATTGCAGAAAACTCTAGAAAATGGAAAGATATCCCATGTTCTTGGATTGGATGATCAATATTATGAAAATGTCAATCTTCTCAAAAGCAATCTTCACATTTAATGCAATCCCATCAAAATGGCATTCTTCACCAAAATAGAAAAAATCAATCCTACAATTTATTTGGAAGCACAAAAAACTTTGAATAAAAAAAACTTTGAATAGCCAAAACAATTCTAAGCCACAAAAATAAGGCTGGCAGTACCACCATACCTGATTTTAAGATATCTTACAGAGCTATAGTAACAAAAACAGCATGGTACTGGCACAAAACAGACATGTAGATCAATGTAACAAAATAGAGGATCCTGATGCAAACCCAGGCAGCTGCAGCCATCTGATTTTTGACAAAAACACCAAAAATATTCATTGGAGAAGAGACAGCCTCTTTAAAAAATGGTGCTGGGAAAATTGGATATCCATATGTAGAAGAATGAAAATAGATCCTATCTCTCTCCATGCACAAGAATCGAGTCCAAATGGATCAAAGACCTTCATGAAACTCTGAAACTGCTAGAGGAAAAAGTAGGGGAAACACTTCAACTTATCGGCCTAGGCAAGGACCTTCTGAACAAACTCCAATTGCTCAGGAAGTAGAACCACTAATCAACAATTGGGACCTCATGAAATTAAAAACCTTTTGTACAGCAAAAGTCACTGTGAATGGAGCAAAGAGATAACCTACCCAATGAGAGAAAAATCTTTGCCAGTTATACATCTGACAGAGGATTAATATCCAGGATATACAAAGAACACAAAAAAACTATATAATAAGAAATCAAACATCCCAATCAAAAATGGACTATGATATGAAATTGAACCTACTTTTTTGGATAATGGCATACTCAGAAGCCATAGATTGTTACTAGAAAAAATTCTGTGCCAGGGATGAGATACCTTCCAGTGAGTTACTGACCAGGGAGATTCCTGAGGTCCCCAAAACATTGCAGGCCAAGCCTCTTGGTTGCCTACCAGAATGAGATGGTAAGATCTGAGACCTGATTGCTGAATATCACATAAACTGAGCTGGAAGCCTCCTCCCTAGTGACCAGCTGACAGAAAGCTGGAAAAAGCTATGCATGCAGCCCTAGGGGAGAGAGAAGTCATCAGTAGTGGTGAGTGAACAGCAGTGGACCTTGCAAGCCTTAAGACTGGCCAACCAGACCAAATGTGCCAACTGGGGCAATAGTGGCACATCTACTATGGAGGAAACCAATTGCTCTCTAATTGGACAGCAGGTCCACTCCATGGGAGAGAATACTTGCCTGGTACTAAAGACCTTGTCAAAAGCATATGGCAGGGGAGGTCATAAGCCTGCTGTTGTCTGGCTAAATACATATATTAAGCCCATCAAACTGCCTTATAAGCATTTTTTAATGGCCAAGCCATACAGTAATGCTACTCTCACTCTTGGCTAGAGAAGCTTCTCTTTTTCAGATGGCATTGACCACTGGGATACTTCAAAAGACACTGTAGTGCTGAGAAGAAATGACAGTGGAGTGTTCAACATTGGGTCACCTTTGTCACACTTCCTAAAGCTCAGGGTCTATTGTGGAAGAGGTGGAAGAAAGATTGTAAGAGCCAAAGGAAGGGTAGGACTGCTTACAATGCAAACTTCCAGACACAAAATGGCCTTGATATTCATGACTTTGCAGTGCCTGATAATACCTACACATGATGGGAGGAAGAGATGATGACACCAAAATAAAATAGAGACTGAGCAGGAGGAGATATGGGAGAGGGTGGGGAGGGAATCATAATCGTTTATTGTCTATAATTATGGAAGCTATCAATAAAAAGTTTTTAAAATGTGCTATGGAACTGAATAGAGTTCTCAAAGAAGTAATACAGAGGGCCTATAAACATCTAAAAAAAAATGCTCTATCTCCTTAGCCATCAGGGAAATCCAAATTAAAACTACTTAGAGATTCCACCTCCTGTCAGAATGGCCACCATCAAGAAACAAATAACAATAATGTTGGCGAGGATATGGGGAAAGAGAGCCCTTCCACACTGCTGGTGGGAATGTAAACTGGTGGAGCCATAGTGGAAAACAGTGTGGAGGTTCCTGAGACAGCTGAAAATAGATTAACCACATGACCAAGCTATACTATACTACTTACTCCTTGGCATATATCCTAATGATTCTTTCACTTCCCTAGAGAAATCCATGTTTCTCATCCATGTTTACTGAGGCTCTATTTACAATAGCTAGGAAATAGATCCAGCCTAGATGTCCCTCAATTGATGAATGGATAATGAAACAAACCCCAAACCTGAGCTCTTGTCTGTTTTTAAAATATATTTATTTATTTGAGAGTGAGAGAGAGAAAGAGGCAGACAGAGAGAGAGAGAGAATGGGTGCCAGGGCCTCCAGCCACTGCAAACAAACTCCAGACACATGCACCACCTTGTGCATCTGGCTTTATGTGGGTACTGGGGAATCAAACTCAGGTCCTTCTGTTTTGCAGGGAAACACCTTACCTGCTAAGCCATCTCTCCAGCCCATTGTCTGTTTTACTTAACAAGTTAAAATAAGGCTGGGCATGGTGGCACAGGCCATTAATCCCAGCACTTGGGAGGCAAAGGTAGGAGGATCGATGTGAGTTCGAGACCACCCTGAAACTACAGTGAATTCCAGGTCAGCCTGAGTTAGAGCGAGACCCTACCTCAAAAAAAAAAAAAAAAAAAAAAACCCAAATTCAAACAAGCCTTGAGAAGGATAATTATAAAATTGTTTTATTTATTCAGAAGTCAGGAGGGGTAAGATAGAGTCCACAGACCACAAAAAGAGGGAATGACAGGGAAGGTTAGTCTGAGCACCAAAGGGTGAGGAGTGGAAACACTCACATGGCCCAAGGGACCCTGTACATCCCTTCCCACAGCTGAGCTGAGCTGAGCTGAGCTGAGCTGAGCTTCCAGGGTGGGAAGGCCAAATCCTTACCAGTGGTGAAACCTCAGATGCTGAGAGACGAACAGCCCAGGGGCCCAAAGTGTGAGCAGCAAGGCTTTTTATTTAGAGTCTGGGGCAGAATCCAGAAGAATCCAGCACACCTGGCAGGAGCTGGACTCAATTGTGTGCACCTGAGTAATCCCAGCTCCGCAGCAGCTGCTGCAGATAACAAACAGAGTGAATAGCTGTGTGCTCCACCAGACAGACAGGAATCAAGAGTAGTATCGCCTATGGGCCTCTGTCTACCTGCCTCCTCCTAATGCTACCTCCCTCCCTTTCATAACTATTTTTATGGACCAGGGCTTCTCACACATCCAGTCATCAGTTTGCAAAGTATATTAGCTATTGTTGCTACATAAGAAATCACCTCAAATTTTGGAATTTAAGAGAAAAACCATTGTAATCTTGTAACATCTGTGTATCAGCAATATAAGCTTAGCTTTGCTAAATGCTCTGGCTCAGCACTTAAAGCACTGATTTGCTGTCTTGTTAACATCTGTCAAAAATCCATCCATCTGGAATGAGACCCTGAGATCAATCCCCAGCACCACTCAAGTTTCCGTTGCTTCTCTTCCACGGAGACTTTCATGAGTCCTGTGACCATGAACATATTCTTTGGTTAGAGTATGCGTCATCTCCTTTGCACCATATTCCTAGCAATGACAATGTCGCCAGTCTCTGCCTTGCAATATAACTTTTGCATGTTTGTTTCTCATTCATTTCTGAATTCCATGTGAAACATTGCCTGGCCATTGTGGCACAATACCTTCATTTAATTAATGACAGTATTTAAAATTTTTTATTATTTATTATATTTTTATTTCTTTGCAAGCAGAGACAGAGAGAGATAGAGAGATAGAGAGAGAGACAGAGAGAATGGGAGCACCAGCATTGGGTTTTGCAGGCAAGTGCCTTAACCATTGGGCAATCTCTCCAGCCCTCTAGTATCTTTTTTTTTCAAGATAGGGTCTCACTCTAGCCCAGGGTGGGGGCAGTATCTTTTCTAAGATTTATTGGATTAAGAGGAGGAGAAAGTACAGAGAGCTCCTGCCATGAGTGAAGAAAAAACACAGGTGGGAGACGCCCCTCCCTCCCTCCATGGGGGGGGGTGCTTACCAAAACCAGGGGAAACCAGAGGATGACAGAGGATTTGCCTCCTCGCCAGGTGTAAAACTCTTGGTGGTATTTCCTGTTCCCCGCCCCCTCAGGTGAGCTGGCTACAGAGTCTACACCTGACCATCCACAGAGTTCCAGGACTTGAATTCTAGAAAAAAGCAGAGCTCCCACTCTAGGGAGGTGATACTGGTTGTTGCTAATTAATAATTGTAAGCAACACGGGGAGAGAGAGAGTTTTGGAATCCTCCCTCCCCCCCTCCTCCTACTCCGAGTTCTTGTCCTCTAATGCCAAAGAATTGTACACAGGGACAGAATTAAAATTTAATTACACATTTATTCTAATTTAGTAGATTAGGAAAAGGGGAGTTGGATGGGGAAATTTCCCAGTCATCATGTGGGAAGTTACAGAATTCTCCTGCCACCGATGTGGGGAAAACACGTGTCAGAGGGTTCACAGAGCTTATATTATTTAGTTAGATAAACAGCCCAAGAAAGGATAACAGAAAGCTCCCTTTATGAGAAAGAGGTTCATGAGAGAAATGTCTGGAGCCTGACAGGTCTTACCTCACTGAGGCCTGGGTCAGCAGTCCTACTCCATTGCCATGTGGGGGAAGAGGGGCCTACTTCCTCTAGGGAAGCTAGTTTTAAGTCCTCCCCAGGTGAGTTAGAGGGACAGCTGATTGGTTCATATCTGACCAATCAGTTTTAACACCTAGGTTGTAGCTCTAACTAAACACCTCCCATTCAAGGGGAGGGACTGGAAAGGGAAGGGTGGTCCCTACACACACCTGACTGTCACAGAGGGGCTCAGGTTGTTTTGTAAAAAACAGATTAGTCAGAGAGACAAGGAGCCAGCTCCTAGCATAATGGAGATGCAAGTCCAAGGACATCCCTGCTTTTCATTTTCAGGGTCCAGTCACCCTAAACTGCCTCACCACTGCTCTTAAGGGAACAGAGTGGAGACAGATCTGATTTCTTCTAGCTGAATGGGGTAGTCCAGTGTGGCAGTTGGAGACCCCAAAAGTATGTTGATGGGTTGCAGGAAGACAGTCTCAGAAGAAGAGGTTGGGGAGAAAAAACAAAAGCAAAGAGTTAAGGGGAGGTGGACATTCCCCTTAGAATACGTTTCCATTCTTGTGACTTCCAGGCCTTGGAGGGCATCCGAGGGATGCACAGGCAGATGGAATTAGATTCTCTCAAGACCATCTGAGCGTGAGCTGATTGAGATCCCCTCCCAGAATGGCAGTATCTTTTTAAAATGTTTTATTATGTATAAGAGAGAGAATTGGCACTCCTGGGCCTCTAGCCTCTGCAAATGAACTCCAGATACATGTGCCACTTTGTGCATTTGGCTTTATATGGACTCTGGGAAATTGAACCTGGGAAGATATGCTTTGCAGGCAAGCACCTTAACCATTGAGCAATCATCTCTCCAACCTGATGGCATTATCTTTTTTTATTTATTCGTTTTCAAGGAGAGAGAGAGAGAGAGAGAGAGAGAGAGAGAGAGAGAGAATGCACCAGGGCCATGGCCACCACCTTGTGGGTCTGGCTTATGTGAGTCCTGGGGAATTGAACCCGGGGCCTTAGGCACTGGAGGCAAGTGCCTTAACCGCTGAGCCATCTCTTCAGCCCCTGATGGCATTATCTTAAAGCAAACCATAAAGTATGTAGACATCCACCTTTGTTTCAGTTCTTCTGGAAGTGATGAGAGAAGTCAGCAAATACACACTTCTGGCCTTCCTTCTACTCATCCTCTTCTGCCGCCCTCCACAGGTCCACTTACCCTGCTTACATCATAATCAAAAACACAAGAGGATGCCAACTATGAAAATGCATTGAGATTCTTTAAAGAGAAGGTTCCAACCCACAGGTTCAACTAATTGAAAACTATTAGGTGGTAGGTCACAAGAAACTAGTGGTGGAAGCATATTTGAGAAACTCTAGACCTTCAGGCAGCACAATGGTATCAGCTACTCTATGGAGTTCTTTTAAAAAGTGTTTTTATTTATTTATTTGGAAGCAGAGACAGACAAAAGAGAGACAGACAGAATGAATGTGCCAGAGCCTCCAGCCACTGCAAACCGACTCCAGATACATGTGCCACTTTGTGCATCTGGATTTACGTGGGTACCGGGGAATCAAACCTAGGCCATTGTGCTTTGCATACAAGCACCTTTAATGGCGGAGTCCTCTCTCCATTCCCTATTGACTTCTTTCTCTATCCCAGGTACACTATGTGCTTCTTCATATTCTTTGATTAATCATTACAAGATTGACACACTGAAGGAGACAGTACCACATCTCTCCCACAGCTAGTAAGTGACTGAACTCGAATTGTAGCCTAGGTGTGTATGACTCAAAGTATGCACTGGGAATCACCATTCTTTATTTTCAGCAATTTTAATTAAGTGAACTACAGAGCACTTCGCTCTAGAAAGAACAGCTAACTCCCCCTGACAGCTGTGGTTGTAGATGGGTGATAATTGCGTACTGTATATAGAAATGCATTTCTTTACTTCCTGCCTTTCCCGTCTTCTTCCCATGATCTCTCCCTTGCATTTTCCTTTGTTCCCATAGAAGTCTTCCTTTTTCCATTTAAGAATGGTGATAAACCATAAAAAGAGTCCATATTATTATTTTTATTTTAAATTTTTTATTATTAATTTGTGTGTGTACATGTGTGTTTGTGCAAGTGTGGGGATACATGTGCCATGTACACGTGTGGAAGTCAGAGGACAGCCTTCCAGGTGGTCCTTGCCTGTCCACCTCATTGAATAGCTCTGCCATTCTTCACCAAGCTCACCATGAACTTCCAGCAAATTCTCCTATCTTTGTCTCTATCTTGCCAAGACTGCCCATGCTGGGATTACAGATGTCCAACATGGCTTCGGACTTTCTGTGGGGTTTGGGGATCAAACCAGTAAACACAGAGATTACATTTTTTGTTTTGTTTTGTTTTTCGAGGTAGGGTCTCTCTCTAGCCCAGGCTGACCTGGAATTCACTATGTAGTCTCAAGATGGCCTTGAACTCATGGTGATCCTCCTACCTCTGCCTCCCGAGTGCTGGGATTAAAGGCGTGCGCCACCACGCCCGGCTGCCTGGTTCGGAGAGAGATTATATTCTTTAAAAACCAAAAGGAAGGCTGAATTAGTAGCCTGCCTTCATTTACTAAAGCAGCCCAAGTTTAGCAGAGAAAACACTTCCTTTCATTGCTTCATGGGTGCTGGGTACTCCTTCCTGTCTTGGAAAGTCAGTTGCTTCTGGCAATTGCAGGTCCTTACGTTTAGGTCTCTACTATTTCCATTACCCATGAGATAAGAGCCAGTTACCTCCACTGTAGAATCCCCACTGTTCTACAAACTACTCAAAAATGCCCATATTCATTCTGATGCGTTACGTTACCCTGGAAGACGTTATCATGAAGCTGGAGCTTCACTCTGGATGCTTCTTGGCCATCCACAGAAAAGATGCTGAGGTATAAAATATAATCCAGAAGTGGATAACACTGCGGGGGAGAGGCAGGTCTGGGGACTGAACCCAAAACCTTATACATGTTGGGCAAGCACTCTACCACTGAGCTACAGCCTAACCCTAGAAGACTAACCGTGTGTGTGTGTGTGTGTGTGTGTGTGTGTGTGTGTGTGTGTGTGTGTGTGTGTGTGTGATTCCTCAGGCACTGTCCACCTTTTAGTTTGTTTGTTTGTTTCGAGGTAGGGTCTTGCTCTAGCCCAGGTTGACCTGGAACGATCCTCCTACCTCTGGCTCCTGTGGAACTTGTATTAAAGGTGTGAGCCAAGACTAATCTTCTTTTTTGTTGTTGTTCTAGGGGACGGAAGAGATGGGGGAGGGCTATGTAAAAGCTGCTTCCCTAAATCATTCAACTATATTCTGTGTTTTCTAGCCATGGTCCTCACCTCAGGCTGGCAGGAAAACCCATCCCCAAGGCTACCCAAGGCCCAGAACAATAGAAGCAGGCTATTTGGTGGACACAGCAACCTCTCCCCTCCCTCACAGAGGGAGGCAGAGGCAGGAGGATTGCCATGAGTTCAAGGCCACCCTGAGATTACATAGTAAATTCCATGTCAGCCTGGGCTACAACGAGACCCTA
Source organism: Zapus hudsonius (assembly GCA_004024765.1). NCBI lineage: Eukaryota > Metazoa > Chordata > Mammalia > Rodentia > Dipodidae > Zapus > Zapus hudsonius. The sequence goes on from PVHP010023093.1 coordinate 17,855, forward strand.
CCTCAAAAAAATGGGAAAAGATTCAGAATCTCAAGTTCAACTAGAACATAACTTCCAACATTAAATAATTGAAGAGTCTCCAATAGATATTTTGGTTCTCACTTGGCTTCTGTGTACCGAGGTGTGTGAAATCAGTGGTGCTTTTTTTTCTTCCATCAAAATAACGAGAATACATTCTCCGACATCATATACTTTGTGGATACACCAGTTAAAGTCAAAATCACACATAGGTTTTATGCGATTTCCCCAGTGTTTTCATATCTAGTTTGACCTAAGGCCATAGCTTTAGGAATTAAAAACCCATGAAGTAGATCCTGCCTCCCTTCCATGCGACCTACTTTGCAGGCCCAGCATAGCTCAGATTTTCAAGCTTTGTCTGCACAGGAGGAAGACACTTGCACTCACGTTCCTGATCCACGCTCTGGAGCGTGAGCCCTGCTCACAGAGACGGCAGAGCCTTCAGCTTTCCACCACTTCTGTGCTCACTGCGTTGTGGTTGTCCGTCTGTCCACATTTCCTCTTTCGGTCTTTGGGGGACGATTGTTGTACTGATGTGTTTATCTCAGGACCTGGCTCAGTCAACACTTGCTAAGTGAAAAAATTGGGCCCCATGCTTATCCCCAAAGCAGCCCAGGCCTCCCTGCCTCCTCTCCCACCCTCTGAAGGTCCTCCTTGCTCCTCCTGGGACTTCTATTACTAAATGGACCCCTTCTTCAAGGCTCAAGTCCTGCAACATGGTTTTTGATCCCTCCTGGTGACCCCACTTCCTTTGCCACCAATTGCCTCTTGCTTCTTTGTCATCATCATCTTTTTCCTGTATCAATGTATCAATGGCTATCAGAGGACATGAGTTTCTGCAGATTAAATAACCATATCCAGGCCTGGCAGATGCACCTTTTATCAAGGCTCATGGCTGCATGTTTGTTGTAGTTCATGATTGTTCAATCAAAACTTTAAAAAAATATTTTTATTTGAGAGAGAGAGAAAGAATATGGGTATGCCAGGGCCTCCTGCCACTGTGCTCCAGATACAAGTGTCACTTTGTGCATCTGGCTTTATGTGGGAACTGGGAAATTGAACCTGGGACGTCAGGCTTTGCAAGCAAGTACTGAGCTATTTTCTCAGCCCTTAAAACTTTTTTGAAACAGGGTCTCTATGTAGCCCTGGGTAGCCACAAACTCAAAGTGCTGGGATTTCAGGTGGACCACACATCCACATTGATTTGTGATTGCTGCTAATTATTGGATTTTTGATTAAGTAGGATGATTGCAAGAAATATGTTATTTGGAAAACAGATAAATCATTATAGTTAATGTGTCCAATTGTTCTTCACAGCAACTTTATTATTTATTTATTTGAACATGTGTGTATATGTGGGCACACTAGGTTCTCTTAACACTGCAGACATATGCAAGTCTTTTGCACCTGCTTTCTGATTTCTGGGGAATCAATCGAACCTTGGACTGACACACTTTGCAAGAAAGTGTCTTTAACTACTGAGCTATCTCCCCAGGCCCCACTGCAGCATTACTGTTCACATAATACAGAATTCACTCTTTTAACTTATACAGTTCAGTGGCTGTCATGTATTTCTAGAGTCACAGAATCATTGTCACCATACAGTATTTTAAAAATATTGTTCCATCCCCTAAAGAATTTCCAAATATTCCTTATACCATTTCTTCTGCACTTCTGGCATCTACTAATCTTCTTTCTGGATCTTTCTCCATGGACTTATCTAATTTACTATGGACTTCCAGATAAATGGACCAACATAATAGGCCATAGTTTGTGATTACAAGAGAGTGTGGATTGGGGTGGCACACACCTGTAATCCCAGCACTTAGGAGACAGGAAGATTACCATGATCTTGAGGTCAGTCATGGATATGTAGTAAGACCCTCTGTCAAAAACATAAAAATAAAGAAGACACTTTATTAGCATAAATGTGTGTGTTTTCAAAGTTGGGTCTCACTCTAGACCAGGTTGATCTGGAACTCACTCTGTAGTCCCAGCAATCCTCCTACCTCTGCCTCCCAAGTGCTGGGATTAAATGCATGTGTCACCACTCAAGGCAATTTAAACAACAGAACAAATTTCTATTGACGATTTTTACACATGTACACAATGGATTTTGCTCACAAGCATCTCACACTATCTTCTTTTCTCTCCCTCTTCTTATCCTGAGCCCCTTCTTGCCAACTGGCCCCTCTTCTGTTGTGATGTCTTTTATCCCTTCTCTATCATCCATGATGACATGTTAATGTGCCCAATATTGTGCAGGTCTTATGCAGGTAGTGACAGCCACTCTGAGGTCATGAATGTAACAGCCACTTTGTGTCCAAAAGTCAACTTTCCAAAGCACTCCTCCCCAACTCTGGCTCTTACGTGCTTTCTGCCTCCTCTTCTGTGGTCCCTGAGCCTTGAAGGGTGTGATGTAGATGTCCCATTTAGTCTTGAGCACTTTAATGAGTTTTCAAATAATTTGATGTGTGTGTGTATGTGTGTGTGTTTGCACCTGCTTGCGGCTTGAGAACTGAACCCAGACCAGCAGGCTTTTCAAGCTAGCGCTGTTGACTGCTGAACCATCTTCCCAGCCCCTTACCTTTCTCTATTAAAAAAAAAAAAAAAGTAGTCACCAGGATTGTCAAAACGAAGCTTGTCTGACCAAAAGTTGAGAGCAGCACTAATCTATGGACATACACATGAACTTTTACAGTGCAATTTCATGAGCACAACATGTCCATTTGGTCAAACAACAGTAGTAGTTTTCCTCTTAGGGTTTATGGCCTCTGAGCATAGGGTTTAGATTGGGTTTTAAGTACCAGGTTTGAACTCCCTGCTATGGAACAGGCCTTAATCCAATCAGAGAGCAGTTGGCTACCCACATGACAATCATGCCATGACTGTACCAGTGTGCTCATCTTGTCTAGCTGGCCAGTTGTGTGGCTTGAAGGGCCCACTGCTTGCTAAGATTGTTGATGACATTTCCTCCCCAGCACTTATAACAGGGAGCCAGCAGGGAGGAGGCTTTCAGCTCAGCTCCAGCTTGATTTCTCAGCGTCCTGCAACCAAAGCAAGTGGCGTCTTTAGCAACAGGGTCTTATCTAGTTCTGATGGGCAACCAAGAGCTATGGTAATAGCCTTAATTGTTTTGGAGGTTTTCATCCACCCTCTCATCCTCCCAACAAAAACTACTGGGAAGTATCCCACCCTTATTATGGAGGGTTTCCTGTAACCACCAATGACTTGCTGGTATGGTTTACTTGTTGAGTATTTTCCAGAATGGCTGATTTATCTTACAGACTCATCAGCAAATTGGGGTTAGAATTTCTCCACCTTCTTTCCTAGATTTGTTTTTCCTTTGGATTCTTGGTGCTTATGAAGCAGTATCTCACTGTGGCTTTGGTTTGGATCTCCTGAACGGCTAATGATGCTGACTCATTTCCTGAACAGACTGGGAGGGGCAGAGATGGAAGTCCCATGTGTGACCAGAGCCAGGGTTGTACCTGCAAACTCTTCACAGTGCTGGTTCTCTCTGCAGGTGAGCTCAGCTTCCTTCCTTCGCTTCTTCCATAGGACTACAGCAGGTCCTGTTACCAGGAAGGGACTGACTCCCTTCCTGGGGATCTGTGTGCACTCAGGAGGGGCAGCTCCCAATGAAAGCACATGGCTGGCCTTGGGAAGAGGGAAAGTAAATCTCCAAACAGCAATTGTTTCTCTAAGAAAGATGTTGGCTATGTCCTTTGCCTAAATATAAGCTCATTTCACACATTTAAAAGGGATACGTTACCAGCCCTCCATCCCTTGGAGCACTCCTGCAATTCTACTGAGGAGGGTCCTCAGTTGAATGGGGGCAGGGAGGAGGGAGATGGTGGTACCAACACATGACTTGTACATACAGAGTTTCTACTTATTAATAAAAAATAAAAATTTAAAAAAGGGATATGCTACACCCAGTCAAAGGAGGACATATGAAATAGTATGTATTCATGTTGCTGCTGACTTTGAAGATTAGATATTAGGTATCTTTGTCTTAAAATGTTTTAGAATGGCCTTTGGCCTAAAGTCTTAAAGTTTCTTACTGACCTGGACAATTGTCACATGGAGAAGAATAGTTCTGGTTCTTATAATGCATATTAGTGATATACTTGGTGTTATCAATCTATTTAACAACAATATGCACATAAACTACAGATTCATTCTGTTCACACATTAACTCTGACTACCCTCATCCAAAAGGCTTCTGATAAAACCCTTGACTCAGGGGTTATAATCCAGTTTACGGGCCTTATGACATTTATTGTTTGGCTCACACACTGTTGTATTGTTTTTGTGTTTAACCTGAATTACTTTCCTGTTCTAGAAATTTCCCCTAGGAGTCTGGATTCCTATCCCTTCTTAAAACTGGATGATTGGCACCTCGGGCCCAAATCTCCTCATGGACACAGTGAAGAGCTGACGCTGGGGGAGGGGCCAGGAATCAGTCAGTCATGGTCCAGCTCACTACAGACACTGGCCATTCTGCAGGTGGATGAGTCCATAAGCCTGATCTGAGTTATTTTGATCACCGTCAGTCATTATCTGTGAGAGTCCATACCAAGTGGCTACATAGTAGTTTCCATCTCTTGTAGGCCTGCCGCCCCACAGAGGAACCAGAACCAGGTAGGCATTTTGCATACAAACTGAATAAAATAAAAAACTATTCCACAGGAACTTACATTTTGAGATCATTTATTTAACTTTTAGAGTCATATAAAATAAAGGATGATTAGAGAGACAACACAATTTCTCTGCAGATGTGGGAATCTCTGTTCATTCACCATTTCCTGGTCTCAAAGCAGGTGCCTCCTAATTAGTTTTAGTCATTTGCTATGGGAGGATTAACTTATGGAGCTAGCCTATAACCTCTTACCAACTGCCATCAATAGTGCTTTTAGCCAAGTCTTCTAAGCATTGTTGGTACTAGGTTAAGATCATCTGGTGTGATTATCTTACTATAATCGATTCCGAGAACTTTATATTCTTGCCCTTGTACCTTGACCATCCTGACAAAGAGTTGCTTGCAGGGTTATTTCATTCAGTTCCTTATTATAACTCAAGAGGACAAAGTACTGAGCTGTTCTTTCCAGTGACTGCTGCAAGCAGGCATTGTTCTCTGGTACCCAGGTCCTTCTTCAGGAAGATGGTTTTCAGTTGTCAACTCTGTTTACACTGTGTTACCCCAAGCTCAGGCCTTCTCCAAGAGCAGCTCATATCCAAGGAACAATCACTTGAGAGAGAGTGCTAACCCCTGGTCAAAATCAAGCCATCCCAACTGCAGAGGTCCTTTGGCCTGCCTGGGGTCCACATCACAATTGTTGTTGACTCCGGGTACTCCCTGCCCTGGGATCTGCAGCTCAGGCTCAGCTTGGAGACAGACATTTGCACTCTTTCTCTTTGCTATTACATAGAACACTGCAGTTAAAATCTGGAGTGTCTCACTGTATTGCTTCCAATGTGTCTATATCGTCAATTCTTGCCAGTGTGCTTTCGGAATAGATTTCTAGAAGCGGGGTTCCTGGGACAAAGGCTATATGCATACATAATATAGCTAGCAACTGGTAACCCCTCTCCATTGGGTTAGTATGTAATGTGTCACAGTGGCTGTTTCTCTGGCACCAAGCCAATAAAATATGTTGTGAAACTTTTTCATTTTGCCATTTAACAGATAAGAAGTGATATCTTGGTATAGTTATCATTTCTGTCTCTTATTTTGAATGCGGTTGAGTATTTCATGTGTTTAAAGGTCATGGAAATAAATTTGAATTGAAAATATGTTTGCTGCTATGTTCTTTACTTTTAAAGGTTTGAGATTAGCTTATATTGAGCAAAGGACACGACCAATATCTTTCTTAGAGAAATTCTGACAGAGTTTGTTTGAAAGATTACAAGGAGGAAAAATGTCACTGTTAGTCTCTTTTTGTCACTGTGACAAAATACCTGAGCAAATCAACTTAAAGGAAATAAACTTTAGTTCACGATTTTAGAGGTTTCAGTACATGATCAGTGAGCTCCATGGCGATAGGCCTGTGGTGGCAGAGACAGGTGACAGGGTGACACCTGATCTCTCGTGGCCTCCAGGAAGAGGGTCTGTTTTTGTGTGCTGGGATTCCGTGGTGGAAATTACCTGCTGACATAGAACATGTTTCAGGAAGTGACTTTCAGGTATGACATCTACCATCACTTCTTTACATTTTTTTGTTTGTTTGTTTGTTTGTTTTTTGAGGTAGGGTCTCACTCTAGCCCAGGCTGACCTGGAATTCACTATGTAGTCTCCAGGGTGGCCTTGAACTCATGGTGATCCTCCTATCTCTGCCTCCCGAGTGCTGGGATTAAAGGCGTGTGCCACCACGCCCGGCTACTTCTATTCATTTTAAAAATGGGACTATAAAGTTTTGAGATGGGGATATGTCCTTGGAATCTCTCCCCACAGTTCCAGGCACACTGAGTCTAGATTCAGCAACCTTTCAGATGATGCAACTTGCAGAGCCCAGCTGTGGTAATTTGAATGGATGCACCCATAGACTCGATATTTTTGTTAAAGCTTGGCTGAAGGAGATATCACAATGGATGGATCCTAGGGTCCAGGCCTAAGGTGTTTCTGGGGTGGATCTGGATTTCCAGCTATATGTATGCAAAGAGAGTTCAGTTCTACCTGGAGTTCCTGCTGCCTGAATGCATTGGGTTTTGGAGGTGCTGGTGTTGGTGTTTCTCTGCTTGAATCTGTCAAGGGGGGGCAGCCTCTTTCACCATTATGGAACTTCCCCTGGATCTATAAGTTACAAATAAATCCTTTCTTCCTCCCATAACCTTGCCAGGTTTGGAGGTTCATCCCAGCAGCGTGAGCTGTCTCTGATACCGCCCTTCAGCTAAGGAATCTGAGACCTGGCAGTGCTTTTAGGAAAGGAACAGTGACGCAGAGTCTCACACATCAATGACCTGAGAGCCATACTTACATGAGAGTTTAGGAGTGAGACCCCACACAAGGTTGCTAAGCTCCTCCTTGACCCCTCCCCAGTCAGAGCTTGCCACTATTAAGTTTGCCTTGCCTCTTAATAGGTTCAAAAATGGATATTGTTAATTCTTGTTTCTTAAACATATATGTACTTCTTCTGGCGCTTTTATTTTCTTAAACATGTATGTACTTTCTGATGTTTTTTTCCCAAATTCCACACCCCAGTACCCTAACAGCAGTTAGGGTTATTTCTTCAGAGGGGGGATTGTGAAGGTCAGACCTCTCTGCAGAGGCAACACCCCTCCCCTTGAGTGGGAGGTAGCTAGTTAGAGCTACAACCTAGGGGCTGATTGGTCAAATATGAACCTATCAGCTGTCGCTCTGACTCACCTGGGGAGAACTTAAATTCACTTCCCTAAAGGAAGAGGCTCTCTTTCCCCCACGTGGCAATGGAGTAAAGGGACTGCTGATCCAGGCCTCAGAAAGGTAAGGCCTTCCCCCCCTCCACCCCAGCTCCTGGCTGGGGTGGGGGCAGGTTCCAGACTTTTTCCCTCATGAACCTCTCCTTCTCATAATGGGAGCTTTCTGTTATCTTTTCTTCGGCTGCTTATTTAGCTGAACACTGTAAGTTCTATTAAACTCTCTGACACGTGTTCTCCCCACACTGGTGGCTGGAGAACTCTGTAACTTCCCACATGGTAACTGGGAGACTTTCTCACCCAATTCCCCTTTTCCTAAATTAATAAATTAGAATAAATGTGTGTAATTAAAATTTATTTCTGTCCCTGTGTATAAATTATTTTTGCATCAGAGGACACGAACTCGGAGGAGGAGGGAGGCGTTCCAAAAACTCTCTCTCTCTGTGTCGCTTACAATATTAGTTGTCAATAATCCGTATCACTTAGCCATTGATAAAGGCCAGCAGCTGTCTTCCTTCAGGCTATTGGAAAGTTCTAAGTTTGCAAAGTGTCAAAACTCAGATCCTGTTGGCATGACCTTTAACATGTGGGTCTCATAATTGTGTTTGGCCTTTGCTATTGTTCAACCAATTGGAAGACACCACTCCCCCTCCACGGGCTTGCATGCGAGAGCACACACACGCATTTGCCACTTTCCTACATGTATACATGAATTTTGATCCCACTCCCCTCAATTACCCTCTCTCCCGCACCCTCCCTCTAAAACCCTTCTTCTCATTTAATCCCCATTTTCTGGACATTGTAGCTACACTAAAGCAACCTAGGGAGGAAAAAAGGCACAGAGACCACAGAATACGCTTCTCTACCAAAGACCCAAGGTATAGGGAGTTTTTAGCCTCAGCGGAGGAACAGGAGAGACCCTGGGGCTTCTGGCACCCACCACCAGGTAGCTGGTGGCCTTCGGCAACCCCAATCCATCGGCGGGAGACTGGGAACCTGTCTGAGCCAGTGCAAGCAGAGCCACTCACCCTGGCCGTGCAAAGACAAAAACCTGAAGACCAAAAAAAGAAAAAAAAAACGTGCAGAAGGAGCCCTCTGGGACCGGCTGGGCAGCCCCAGAAGAAGAGGACAGATACCAGGGAGCAGCCCTTCCCCCAACAACCAGCAGCTGGAGCCTCTGGGTCCAGAACACCCAGAGCCACCCAGCACCTCTGATCTAAACAACAGATTCATAACCCAGCCAGCCCACAGCTGACCAAGAGGAGCCTGCCTCATACTCAGCTTGGGTGAGACCAGAGGTCATCTCCAGAGGTAACAGGGTCATCTTGAGTTGATTAATCACCTCTGGGAAGCATGACCATTCTTACTAGGTGAAGTTTTAAAAGGGAATTTGTCACATTTGATATTTATTGATTCATAGTACTTTGTTGTCTCTACCTTGTCTTTCCTATGGGCAGGGTCTCACTCAGTCCAGGCTGACCTGGACCCTAGCATGAACTAGAGATCTCAGCCTCCTATGTAAGGTTGTGAGTTAAGACGCACACCCTTAGGTATTTTGGCTTTGTTAATATTATTTGTTTAAACCCTGCCCTTGCATAAATACCCTGTGGGGCTTTTGATTACAGTGTGTTTCTTGTCCATTTGCATATCAGATTTGTATTTTGCCCCACTCAGCCTACTAGAATATTTACATAGCAGGCAACTACAACTCATTGGGTCACTTCTCTGGTCACTCTGGGAGTCATGTAAGAGCCACACGTGGCACATTAGGCTCCTACCCTGAGGGTGTATAACTGCTGATCCACATGCCTAAGAATACATCAGGTAATTAGGAAACCCAAGCTTTGAATAACTCAAGATGCAACAATCTCTACATTATAATACAAGAAATACGAAAAAAATCTAGCTAATATAATTCTACCAAAAACTATTAGTCCATCATAAATGACCTTCAGCGAGGCTGACTTAGATGAAATGTCTGACAAAGAATTCAAAAGAATGATTATAACTATTCTCAAAGAAATCAAAGAGGAAATCAAGCTCTGGAAGAACATAGGAAGCCAATTAAGGAAATGAGGAGATGGATATAAGATAGAAATAAGGAACAATAAAAAATTAATTAAAAAAATTAAAAAGGGGGGCATTGGGGAATTGGGATAACAACTCATTGTTTGCCCACTAAATAATGTAACTCATTATGAACAATAAAAAAGATATAAATAAGGAAATAGAAGCCATAAATTTTTTTTAATATTTATTATCCATAATGAGTTACATTATTTAGTGGGCAAACCATGCGTTGTTATCCCGAATTCCCCACTTCCCCCCCTCCCCATCCCTGATCAGTTGTATATCCTCCTCCGTGGGCTGTCTGTATTAGTCCTTGTGGCAAGGGATCCTGTATATCTTAGTACTCATCCCGGTCTTCCTGGCCCAAGT
>PVHP010023094.1:0-27728 GCA_004024765.1 Zapus hudsonius
AGGTCTCCGCCTCTGGTTTTACAGTCCTCCTAAGGGAAAGGCTGTTGGGGCTGGGTAACTCAAGAAGATTCTCAGAGGTGGGTGCGGGTTCCATGGTTGAAGGAGCAGAAGAATGTCACTCTAGTGCAGTTGACAGAAGGTTCTGAAGGAGGACACCCGTGGGCTGCTTGTCCTGGCCCTCACTCACATGGACTTGCATCAGCAACTTGAAGGCCCCTGCCCTGTGCCTGCCCAGCCTCCACCAGGAGTAGGGTCGCAGCCCAGACTGTCAGAAGGCACCAGGCTGACAGAACGGTCCAGCAGCATCAAGTTTTCTAAGACATTCTCACAGATCTTCTGGCGATGTTTGCACCCAGTCACTGACCAGTGACCCCAGGGACAGACAGCTGCAGGACTGAGTTCTCCGTAGCACGCTCCCCATGCTCACACCTCAGGCCGAGGAAGGTTTCAGTAACAGCTACTGTCCCCCACCTTTACCATCCCCAGCAAGGGAAGGCCCTTCAAGAGACAGAAAGGGAGGAGAGCGTATGCCCACCTCTGGGCTACTGACTTTCCCCCGAGCGGCCAGAGAAAACCTGAGGGAATATCCCATTCAGTGGACAACTTAGTCTCACAGAGAGTCGTGGAAAGTATGGCTGTGGGGAAGACAGATGCTTTCCGCATCTCCCAGACAAGAAATGTTTACCTGTGCAAGGTTATTCAGGAAGCAGGAGGGGGACAGACACCTCAGCTGGCTGGCTGCCACCAGAACAATGGAGCAGGGTGTGGAGGTAATGGAGGTGCCAGATGAACTGGTTGGTTGTTCTGTGTGAACACTAAATCCTCTTTCTCCATTTTACTCTAACATCTAGGGGTGGGGTGTGGCCCTGAGCCAGGGCTCCTAGAGGAACTGTTGGGACCTGTCCCATCCCTAAAGACTGTGCAATTTTCACGATAGTGGCATGCAGCTGTAGTTTAAGGAATGTGGTCCCTAAGCAAGTTCACCCATCCTTCAACTCTCCCCTTCGGGTCTGTGCAGCAATACACACCCCGTTCCCTGAGGTAGCTCTCATGTCGGGCACTTTGACACCATGGTGACTTTCATAATCTCCCCTGGAGAGAACCCAACTCTCCTGACTTCTTCCTCTCACAATAGGGCTCTCTAGAAGCAGGAACTGAGTGTCCTGGGCCACACAGGACTGAGCAACAGAAATAATAGCAGGCTTCCCTGAGCATCCTTGGGGGTCCACCATGGCAACAGGCTTTGTGAATACTCTGGTGCAAGTCTGTCCCATAGGTATTAAGCATTGACCTTGCTTAGGGCCCTGAGCTAACTACTTGTAAAGTGAAGGACTAAAAGTAGATTAATATTGGGAACCAAGATGGAGCTTAAAGCCCACAGCCTATGGTGGCTTGAATCAGAAGTCCCCCATAAACTCATCACTTTCAATGTTTGGTCTCCAGCTGGTGGCAGTTTGGGAGGTAGAGCCTTGCTGGAGGAGGTGTGTTGTTGGGGGTTGGTTTAGGGGTGTTAGAGCCAGCTCCCTCTTGCCAGAGTTTAGCTCACTCTCCTGTGGCTGTTTTCTACCTGCTGTGACAGAGGTGATGTCCAGCCTATGCTCATGCCATGCTTTCCCCTGACATCATGGAGCTTCCCCTCAGACTATAAGCCAAAATAAAAACTTTCCTCCAATCAGCTGCTTTTGGTTAAGTGCTTTGTCCCAGCAATGAACAGGTAACTACAACATAGCATCAAATCCTGTAGATTGGCCAAGAAACAACATACAGCTTTTTGGCAGACATGAGGAGAAATCCCCATAATGTGTATGAAACTTTAAATTAATAGGACCTTTGTAGAAGCTTAGGAAGTACGTGACTAACATCAAAATGTTCATTTCCTGGGCTCCCAAAATTCTAGTTCCTGGAACTTTTTATTGAGAGGTCATGGGTGAGGTAAAGCTGCTCATTTGAGTCATCCCCCAAACATTACCAACCTCAAGAACCAAGTGCACCCAGGGCACAGAGTGGAATCAGTAGGAATGGGAAGGAGGATGTTGGACGATGGGTGGATCAGAAGAGGGCACGTTGATGAGCAGCTTGTGGAGGAATGGGTTTATTTGGCTTACGGATTCAAGGGGAGACTCCATCCTGGCAGGGAAAACGATGGCATGAGCAGAGGGCTGGACATCACCTCTGCCACAGCACTGCAAACAGTGGCAGGAAGGTGTGCCAAATACTGGCAAGGGGAAGCTGGCTTATAACCCCCAAAAGCCCGCTCCCACAACACAGCTTCATCGAGGTTGTAAAACTCAAACTGCCATCAGCTGAGGGTCGATCTATCAGAACACATTCATTTGTTTGTGGGGGACCCCTGGATCAAACCATGACACTGGTGGTGGTCTACTTGGGCCTTCTGCTGATTAGGTGAAGTCCACCCACAACTGTAGAGGGGAAATTGCTTGATTCTAAGTCCACTGATTTAAGTGTTCTTATCCAAAAACCACACTCACAGACGCATCTTGAATAATATTTGATCTCATAAGTGGCCCAGATGAACTGGTATGTACAATATATCATCACTGGAATGAACTATGGAGTTATATGAGCCAACCTTCTCGAAGGTTACTTGTTAGTGATGGGGCAATAACCCACACTAGAATAATCCTAGACAGAGTATTCCAGACAGAAGAGGACATTGCAGTAAAGGAAACACAGGTGATGGTGCTAGAACGGAGTGCATTTCCTCTAGCCATAGAGAGAGCTAGAAGGACTGGGAGGATTGAAGGGAGCCAGGTGCTCCTCTCTCACTTTTGTGTGGCCTTCATGTCTAGAAAGGACACTTTTTAAATCTTTATTTTATTATTTATTTACAAGCAGAGAGAAAGAGAAAGAGAGAGAGAGAGAGAGAGAGTTCTTCAACCAAACTTCAAATACAAGCACACTTTGCATTTGGCTCTATATGGGTACTGGGGAATTTAACCTCAGTCATCAGACCTTGCAAACAAGCGACCTTAACCACTGAGCCATCTCCTTGGCCCTAGAAAGGACACTTTATAGCATTGCAAAGTAACAGAAACCCACTGGGATGCTCTTGGGACTAGGCTCCTGACTTTTCACAGCTGTGAAACAGATTGTGATCTGTTTCTCTCATAAGTACACCTACCCTGAGATGGGCAGGGGACACACCTGGTCCCTGTAGGCCTGGTCAAGACGGAGGAGCTGGGAGCAGGGCCTGGCTGGGTTCCAGTAGCTGGGAAAGAGGAGGGATATTTGGTTTTATTTCATTTTTTCCCCAGAGGCTGCCCAGGAGTTTCTTTCTGAACATTCTTCCTTACTTTAAAAACAAAATAAAACCTGCATGGACCACAATTTTGCTTTTATAGCCTCTCTCCAGAGACCATCTTTTACTTCCAAAGTAAAACTCTTTCAGCACAAAGAGTAAGAAGTCTATCTTCCTCCTGAGGATAGAAACACCACTGCAGCTCCTGTGTGGTCCAGAAAATACCTCTGCAACTCTTCCCCAACTGTTCCTGAAGATTCAGGCTCCTTCCACTTTTATGGGTCTGAGTTTCTGTGGATAGCAGTGTCCAGCATATAGCTAATATCATGCTTTCATCATCATCCAGACTCCACAAAAGCTGCACCATTATCAAACTGTGAATTCAATTGAAGTACATTTATTTCATGATGGGACAAAATTTTAGAAAACAAAATATAAGCAAATGCAAAACTATCTTAAATTTGCTGTTGGTATTGAAACTGCCTTTACAAAGGGTCCCAGGAGGCTGAAAAGAGAATCTTAGACCCAGAGAAGCTGGCAGGAAGGGGTACTCCAGAGGAACAGAGCCAACAGAGTGAACTGTGGTAAGAAGGGGACTTATTGGGGCACTTTACGACAATCCCACAATAGCAGCCTGCTGGCCCGAGAGGCAAGGAATAAACTGTTCAATCCACATGGCTGGAGGCCTCAGCAGTCCCAATCCAGCACTGAAGGCCCAAAGGCTTTCTGGGGACTCGCTGCTCTTCAGTCCACAATGGAAGGCTGAGGAAACTTTGTTCCAATGTTGAGCAAAGATAGGAGAGCAGGGTGAATGCACGTGCAAGTCACGACAAGCACCTGCAGCTGGCAGGAGGAAGGAAGAGAGCTTCCCTTCCCCTCAAGCTTCCTTTGATACAGTCCTCTTCTGGGAGGCCCAACCACTCTGGGAGAAAGGTTCACTCTGGTGGAAGGACCTCCTCCTTCTGTCAATCCTTCCTAGAGGCCAGCTCAGAGAGCCACTCAAGATTATTACTGTGGATACTAAACAGGTCAAGTTGACAACAAACTTAACCACCACAGCTCTGAAGACTGGCTTTTCAATCTGATCCCGATCCAACACACATGCAGATTTAGAGAAACTGACCCACTGTACACACCTTATTCTCCTTTTCATCCCAAAGGCCATCATAAAGGCCTCTGATAACTCTTGCATGGTCAAAGCCCAGCACACCAGTCCACAGTTTCCACAACTCACCTTAAAGAACAAACTAGAAGACACTTTGCATCCCTGGCTGTCTTCTACACCGTGACATCTAGTGACTTCTCAAGGAACACAGGCTGTGGCCCTGGCTGGATCAGCACAATTGTCAGCATCCTGGGGGCTGCTAGCAGAGCCTTAGCAACATAGCTAGCTTAGTCTAACATGTTAACATGCCTCTCTCTCCTCCCCTTCTTTCTTCCCTCTCTCCAAGTCTCAAAGGTCAGCAAGCTTGTTCCCTGAAGAAGCCATAACTTAGTGTGGTCACAGCCTATTCAGGGTTTCAACATATGCTCTGTCTCTGCTAAATGGCAGATATCTCCTCTGAAGCAAATACACCTGGCACAGTGGCCAAGACCTCACTCATGGGCTTGCGTGTCCTTAAATGACTCAGTGAAGTGGCTGCAGTGGTCCTTCCTCCCAGGCACAGGAGAGCACTGAAGGTCTGGGAAGGAAACCCTTCCGGGTCACATAGCTAACCAAGTATTCACACCCATATCTCACATCAGGATGCCACAAGGAACTTTGTCAATTTTTCTGGACTTAGTCCTATGTGTTGGGAAATGAAATGATGGGAAATAATTGTCTATTTTCAGCTAGTGTTTTGCTTTTTTGTGTTGGATGCTTAGTTCATTTTAAAACCCTCACAGGGATGCTGACAGCACTGACTGGCCCCAAAGCCCCATCCTGGCCCATTCTCCCGACCTCTGTGTGCTCCCCAAATCTTCCTGTCCTCCTCTTCTTTCTCACCTAGAAACCTAAGCAGGCTCTACCTCCCAACTCACTGCATTGGTCCCTTCAGAAGCCAGAGGCTGCGTGAACTGAGCAGTAGGGAAAAGTCTGTACTACAGGGAAAGGCTTGGAGTTGTGGGTTGAATTATGTCCTTACAATCCAGACAGGCAGGACCTCAGCCCCAGTATGTCAGAAACAGTGTCACTGTAGATGCAACTGGCCAAGTTGAAGACACAATGGGGTATGGTGGGACCCTTCAACATGAAATGCAACTTTATACAAGGGGAACTTGGGACCCGGAAAATGGTTTGGTGGATAAGTGCTTGTTGGACGTACGTGGTGAGCTGAGTTCAGATCCCAGGACCTATGTAAAAAGCTGGACGCAGTAGTGTGTGTCTGCTCCCCAGGAGTGTGCAGGCCAACTAGCCTAGTAAATGAAGCCACGAACACGAGACCCCAGTGGAGCAAGTACCACTTCTGAGGCTGTCCTGTGATCTCCAAACATGCACCATGACTCATGTGTGAGTGCACACGCACACAGGAACTCTGGACACAGACACACTCAGAAAAAGCATGGAAAATTGAGGCAGACATTGAGGGATGCATCTGTAGACCAAAGATGGCCAGCACCCCATAAGAAGCCAGAGAGGCCTGGAGGAGATGGTGTCCCAGCCCCAGCATGAGCCAGCCCTTGGCCTTGACTTCCAGCCTGGAGCCTTGCTGCACTTCCTTCCACCCAGTTTGGGGCCCAGAACAGGGTACACCATCAGATAATAAAGAGAAAGAAGGACATCTCACTTCATGAAAGCTGTCGGCTCCTCCTCCCTTTCTGGAAGATGGTGGGTCCTCAAAAACCAGCGATGACAAGCCATTTGCTTTGACGTCCATCTCAGCATTCCAGAAGATGTCAGGAGGATTGCAAGTTCCAGGCCAGTCTGGGCTCTGTCGTGAGATACTGTTTTAAAAATCTACGAGTGGCTGGGGAAATGGCTGAGTGGTTAAAGGTGCTGTCTTGCAAAAAGCAAAAGGAAAAAAGCCTGGGCTAGAGTGAGACTCTACCTCATTTCCACCCTTTGCTACTTCCAGGGAAGTGTTCTGTGGTCACCCCCTGACTCCCTAGTCACCCAGGGCCCTGCTGGTCCCAGGATTTGTTCTAGAACAGCTATGCTTATTTTGAAATGGTGAGGCAACTGCAGAGATATGTCTGCTGCCACTAAAGGGTCCTAAAGCTTTAAAAATATTTTTAGTTTTGTTTTTTAATGAGAGAGACAGGCAGATAGACCATGGATGCACCAGGGCCTCTTGCCACTACAAACACTGCCTCCCTATCACCTAGGACAGTCATGCTCCAAATAATAGTGGCTTTTAAAAGGTCATATTTTATCTGCCTCCCATGGACACCATCCGGAGGGTATGCAGGGAAAGTTCTCTGGTATTCTCACCGTCAGAAGCCCCAAACCTCACATCTTGCTGCTCCTCAAGGCCTACTGAGTCCACCCGATGGTCCAGTCTGGCCACGTGAGCTTTGCCTATCACATATACATATTTGTGGTTGCAGCAGCTGAGAAATCTGACCCTTCAAAAGGGTGGCATTAATTCCACTTAAAGCTGGCATTCTGAGGGACACAGGGAAATACTGAAAAGCCAGCAGCCTGGCCAGGCTTAGTAAATCTTGGTCAGACTCACATATGATTCAGGAAGCCTCAGCCCTTTCCAGCCTGTGCTGGGGTCCCATAGCACAGAGAGTTAAGTCACAGTTCATGGGGATGGGTCCCCACTTTGATTGAGGGAATGTCCAAAGGTTAGAGGGGTGGGGCTGGACAGGAAAAGTCACTCCTCCATCCTTGGCATCCCCTCCCCTAGAGAAGTCCCCAAAGCCTCTACAGAGGGAGCAGCCCCAGACCACCAGATATGATGGCAGACAGGGAGGATGTACAATGGAGGGGGACAGCCAGAACAAGGCTGGCCCTTAACCGTTCCCATGGGATGCAGACTGTCACCCTACAGCCACAGCCAGTGGGGAGACAGCAGTCCTCCGGGCAGATGCAGATCCAGCTGACGAGGACGTCAGGCTGGGAGCATGACTCCAGAATCCCACAGGCCCTGCATTCTTCCAGACCTGAGGTCAAGGGTGAAGAATCTGGAGAAACAAGTGCCTAAGTCATAGCTTCTGCCTCAGCAAGGGAGCGGGAACAGGAAGCCAGCTGGTCCCCATGGGCTGAGTGCACAGACCCAGGGTCCTGGTCCAGCTGCTCACAGCTCCCCATGAGCAGACAGTCCTGGCCTCCCCCTACTACAGCCATAGTCTGCGGAACTTGACCCCAGGGGCTGAGTCCTCTGGGCTCTAGGGATGGAGGTTTCCTTTGGTCCTTGGGGCTGTAAGAAGTGTGTATGGTTCTCAGGCAACTCCTTACCACCACCACCAGGTCTTTCTGGTGAGAGCTAGACGGAGGAAAAGAACCAGACACCTCTCATGAGCTGTGGAAGTGGGCTTGTCACGCCTAGCACCTGCCTCACCTTCCCCTTAGGACTTCACTGTGGACATCATTGTTACCGTCTCCATCTCACAGATGGAGAAACCGAGGTGAGCAGATGTTGACTAGCCTGTGGATGACATCTGGGGGAAAACCTGATGGGATGGACAGAGGCTGTCTGTCTGTATAACCTCACTACAGTGCCAGGGTCTGACTGGCCCAGTAAGAGCACTGCAAACATGAACTTGACTCCAGGCCTCTCAGCAACTTCACTGGCACATGAAGTGTTAGGGCTGCATCATCCCACGAGAGAACTGAGATCCTCCTATCACATTTGGGAAACTGAGGCTAGACTGTAGATGCTTCCCGGATGTCAACAGGGCCAGAGTGCAGCTATCTTAGTTTGGGCCTCTACTGTCTTCAGTTATTTGAAAAGGCTTATCCCTGAACTAAACAATAAAAAGTATTTCCATGCTGTGGGCATGCTGGGACCTTCCTTTACCTTTGCATTAGCTCTCGAGGTGAGAGAGGCTGACATGACTGAAAAAGGCTCCAGAAACCTCTAGCTATGGATATTTGGGGGAAGTTAGTGGCATCTTCCTCAGCCAACTCGAGATCCAAACAGTTGCCCATTGAAAACAAGGAAAGGTTTCATTCTATCACAGGCTGACCTGGAGCTCACTCTGTAGCCCCAGGCTGACTTTGAACTCACAGTGATCCTCCTACCTCAAACCTCTTGAGTGTGCTGGGACTAAAGGCATATGCCATCATGCCCAGCTAGCTGCCTATTTTTATATGACGAACTAAGAATAGACTTGACACTTTTAGGTGGCTGAAAAAGGAAACTCAAAAGAAGAGCATTTTGTGACTCATGAGAATTACATTAGATTCAAATTTCAGCATCATACAGAAGGTTGCATGGGAACACGCTGGCCCATTCATTTCCAGACTGGCTGCTCTGGAGTGTTTACAAGAGACACCATGTGGCCAGCAGGCCTCCAGTTCAACCACCTGGCTCTTCACAGAATGCTTGCTGACAAAACTGCCCTAAAACTCAGGATCTTAACCCCATATTCCAATACATCCAAGGAAGCACCATGGTTGGGGGCCCAGGTGTGAACAGGTCTTGGCCCCTTGTCTCTGTGGCAGTGCTGAGAGATGGAGCCTTCAAGAGTGAGTTTCAGCTGGATGGGCAGTACACCTCTTGAATGGGATTTTAAAGTCCAGAGACAGGTTAGATCCCATAAAAATCACGAGATCGCCAGGACTGTGGGTCCTTGTCCAAGTTATCAAAGAATTGAAAGCGCAGACTCAGAAGAGGGTAAATTATGAATTACAAGATTTATTCTAGGAAGGATCCAGAGGGAAGACAAACAGAAAGGCCCAAGGCAAAAGCAGTGCTCCCCTTACTGAGAAGGAGGGGAGATGGAGAAAAGCCTCTCACAGAGACATCCAGGGAGGAAGCCAAGAAGGATGAGGCAAGAGGAGGAAAAGAGCTACGCACACATGCCTGGCCCATGTATATGGATCAAACACAAAATTACAACAAGCCTCATCCTCAGACTCAGGTGTGTAAGGGAGGGACCTGACTGGTTGATGGGCTCCAGGCTGACTCAGGAAGGGCCGGCTAAATCTGGGAAAACTTGAAGCAGACCCTGTTGCTGAGGGATCGTTGCTTGCAGCCATTTTGGATGAGTCTGGGTCAGATGCGGGCTCTAGTCCTGCTAAGGCAGGCCAGGCGGCATCCATGTTCTCCTTGGACTCTGACTGTTCAACACTCAAACCAGGGGCCAGTGACCCTCCCCACCCTAGCAGTGGCAAGCAGGGCACTCCCAGGCGTGGCTTCCTCCTTCAGGTGACTTCTTTGGCGGGGGTGGGACTGGAGAGAGGAAGAGCTGTGGTTTAGAGAGGTCTGTTAACATAGATTTAAGCACTGGGTTCATAGAAAGTGGTACGCACAGGAAAAGGGCAACACACCCAAGTGCGGGCTTCTCAAGGGATGGTAACTCCCAAGGTGACCCTAGGGAGCTTCAGATCACCCTGCTCTTTCTGCTCACCGATTCACAAAGTTTCAAATTCCTTTTCTTTCAAACATGGAAAAACAATTATTTCTGGAGGAAGCTATGAAGAAATCACTCACACAGCAGAGCAGAGCATCAGGCCCTGGGAAGGCTGCAATCCAAGGAACAGGCAGAAGCCTGGGGGGAGGGGAGTATGAAATCAGGTTCAAGAACATGACAGAAAGAACACCTGGAGTTCCCTAGGGAGACTAAGCTTGGGATCATTTTGCAATAGCAGAGGGTGAGAGGCAGCGGAGTTCAGAGTGGTCAAGACACACCTTGATGCTGTGAAGGGTGGCAGGAGCTGCTGTCCCCAGCTCTCAGCACACAAGCCAGCCTGGAACAGCAGTACGCCTCTCCTCTCCCTGCCCCCCACCCCCTTCCTCCTGCTGGCACCCTGGGTGCCTGACACTCAGCTGATCTTTTAAAAGTGAAACAAACAAAACTGTGTGTCGAATTGGATGTTTATTTCCACCATCTGTGTGGCAATACAAGTTCAAGTTGTAACAGCATCCGCTCTCCATCAGTATCAGGGAGCCATTTACTGATTATAAACACACAGTGAGAAAAGGCAGCGAGTGGCACGTGGCCCGCACCTGCTGCCTCCACGCGTCAGTCCACAGTCCATTTCATGCCTAGGAAGCACTGGGCTCCGTGGGGACGGCTCTATAAGCAGTTTGGTTGGTTATGGGCTGTACCGTTTTTTTATTCCCCTCATCTCCACCCCCGCTTGGCCCCAAACCACAGTTGCTGCAAATAAATGGAAAATAGACAATAATCAGAAATGTAAATGAAAAGTGCTGAATTTCCCAATGCTAAAAGGTCCATTTGCTTTGAGTTAGTAAATAAAACCGGGTATTTTTACTGGTCTTCTACAACAGTGAAGAGGAATCACTGGCCCTGCCCCATTCCACCCCACCCCAAGAAAAGTGGACAAAAACAAATATCAGATCAACTGAGAGTGGAGGGAAAGGACAGACAGGGCAACCAGAAGGAACAATGAGAAATGGAGAAATTCCACAGAAAACAAAAGCCCTGTTCACAAGGTGTGGAAATATGTTAGAGCCAACTTTTCGCCTGGCCGTGGGTGTCTGCACCTCCTCAGGTCTGCTCTCACCTCTCATGGCCCATCCTAGGCAGCTCTGCATCATCTTCTGAACCAGGTTTCTTAGCTGGGAAGTTCCAACAGACTCACAGATGCCCAAGGACCCTGAATCTCTCATTTCTAGGCAGAATTCCGCACGGAGCGTCTGGTATGGTTTCCTTCTAGTAGCCTTCTTATTAATGACATTATGCCGCAAAGACGAAAAGACCCGTTACATGCCCAGAGCAGGATTTTGCAGGGTGTGTAGAAGAACTCTGAGCTTTTGATCTGGTCAGAAGCTCCAAGGTCCTCCTCAAGGGGCAGCCCACTCATTTCTCTAGCCTCACCCAGATGTGCCTTGCTGCCTCCCTTCCCTCTGAACACTGCTTGGAGATGGAACCACACCTTCACCATTCAGCCTGCCCCACATAGCTCCATCCACCTTCATTTCAGAATAAAGGTGGCCTCTATGTAGCTGTCACTCCACCTTAGAAGTCCAATCCCACTGGCGTTCTAACTGGAACTTTAGTAGGAAATTTGAAATGAGGCATTGAAATTTAACTACGATACAAGAGTGTGCACTCCAGTCTGTGTGTCATGACGACCAGTGACTCCTAGAGACAGCCAGGTTGTAATTTCCACAACATCGGGAAAGTCTTTGGGAGCATGTGGAAGAATGACCCTCATGAACTCAGTATAGTGACCCAGAGTTGTCAGAGGACACTCAAGGGCCTTGAATTTCCTTATCAGTCCCCAATGCTCTTGTTCCTCAAATATTACCCTTTGCCCTGTCTTCAGTTGCTCTTATCTGGATCATGACTCACCTGTAAGAAAGGTAGAGAAATGAGTACTAGGCATACTTAATGATACTAAGGCCTGACCACCTTTGTATCTTAATAAAAAGGTTGTTATTCATAATAAAAAGGGGGTGGAGAGAAAGCTGTCAGTAAAGTACTTGCTGTGCAAGCATGAAGGTCAGTTTGTAAACCAGGTGGGCGGAGGCTCTGGCCTAATTCTATCAGCAAGCTCCAAGTTCAATTGCCTCAGGAAATATGGTAGGAAGTGATCAAGGAAGACACCTAAATCAACCTGGCTTCCACCTGCACATGCATATGAACATGCGAGTGCGCCCACACACCCACACCGCATATACATACAGATGCCCAAAAAAATAATAGAAGAGACATGATCTCAAGGCCATCCTGGTACAGAGTGAGTTCAAGGCAGGCTTGGGATCTATCTCAGTGGTGGAGCACTGCCTGGCATGAACGAGGCCCTCGGATGACCCCACAATCTCCCCAGGGGTTTTGTCTTGAAATATGAGCCTTGTGCAGAAAAAGCAGGTGTGCTCGGCAGCAAGGAGGAGGAATGGGCAGCGTGGGCCAGCAGAACATGAGAGCCCTGGGAGCACTAGACATAATCACCGCTGGGAGACTCTCTCGTTTTATTTATTTTGGTATATACTTGGAAGTTTCTATGATAACTTATTTAAAAAGTTCATTCTTAGGGAAACAGCTTACAAACTCATCTTAACTAAGAAGTCATAGGTGGCAGTTACCTATTTCCTCAGGCATCTTGGTTTTAGTAGCAGCAGCCAACAACTTTGAAACAGAAATGAATCAAGTTAGCTGGAGCCAAGTAGAGGAGGAAGGCCAGACCCAAGGAGATCACAGGGCAGAAGCTCCCAAGGACTCTGGCCTCGAGACTCCTTCCATTTGGACAAACAGGATTTAATATGCATCAGGCTGAAACAGCTACATTTTAAGACTTCCTGGTTCTACTTCTTTAAGACCTTTTCCACTTCCTTAAGTTGTCAACTACCGTTTAATAATAATTATGATCAGACTTCTGACTACATATCATCCTTGCTCAGTACTTCATATACACATTAATTCACTTCATGTTTCTCAGCCCAGGGAGGTGTTACTATCCTCCTACAGATGAGTCAAATATTAACTTGTGGGGCTGGAGAGACGGCTCAGCAGTTAAGGCACTTGCCTGCAAAGCCTAACGACCGGGTTCAATTCCCAAGTACCCATGTAAAGCCAGATGCACAGAGTGGCACATGTATCTGGAGTTTGTTTGCAGAGGCTAGATGCCCTGGAATGCCCATTTTCTCTGTTTGCAAATAAATAAATTAAATATTTTTTAAAAAATGAACTTGGGCAAGGTCACAGATGGTTGGGCTAATGTTGGCTTTGGCTTTATGGTTATTATTCGGCACTGAAGGAGTCTTTGTACAGATTGTTCATTGGATGAATTATTTCTCTCGTGGTCTGTGGACCACTTATCAAAGGTGTGTTACACACTGAGTATTAAAAATTCTAGAAATCACTTACAAAATCATGCCGGATGAAAACAATGTTGTAATACGTGGTGGCCAACAAATGGGATCGGTTCAGCTGGTGAACCACATAATTTGAACAGCACAAAGTGTGCAGTCTGAGGCTCAGCAGGTTGGGCTGGAGCACAGAAGTGGTTGAGAGAAGACCAGAGCAGAAGAGCAGGCAGGGGGTGTAAGCCCCAGGGTCGTAGATTGGACCCTCTGAGCAGACAAGGCAAGGGGAAGAGAGGGAAAGGTTTACTGGGAAGCAGGCCGGGGGAGGGGTAGCCATCACACTATGATGCAGCATGTCTGCCAACGCCCAAGCAAAGCCTGCCTGCCAGAGGGCATAGCATTGGTGGCCTATAGCGTGACCAAGCCCAGACGCTGGCTGAAAAGCACGACTCTAGCTTGCCAGGCTTGAGCTCACCTTGAAGGAGGTTAACAGCAGAAGGCTGTCAGCTGGGGAGCAGGCTCCTTGAGGGAGAGCTAAGCAGCACCTTCGTGTCAGCCACAGCAAGTCACATCATTTGAACCTAGTCTAAGAGACGGAAAACTACTGGATGCTTTCCATCAGACACGATAGATTCTTAGTTTCATAAATATTGAATCACCTAGTCAATCTTTCATACAGCAAATATCTGAGCGTGTCATGTGGCAGGTGCTATTTAAGTGCTTGGGATACGTGAGTGAACAGAACAGCGGTGATGATGATGGCTTGGCTTCAGAGGGGAACACGGCACAGCATGCTGGATCTCTGCTCCTCAGGGTGGCCATCACTAGGCACTAGGACATGCAGTAGGAACAGCACTGACTTCCAATCTGCACTGACACAGAACTCCAGGACTTAAGGACTAGTACTGAGTCTTCACCCTTGATTTAAAGATGTTAAGACATTTGTCTGCAAAGACACAGGTTCAATTCCTCAGTACCCATGTAACACTGAATGCTCAAAGTGGCATATGCATCTGGAGTTCAGTTCATTTGCAGAGTCTGGAGGCCCTGGCATTCCCATTCTCTCCTCCTTCTACTTCTTCCCCCCCCCCTCTCTCTCTGCTTGCAAATAATAAAAATATTTTAAAGACAATGTTAATGGAGGGAGACAGCATTGTAGGGTGGACTTCATTGAAAAGAGGGATTTTCATAAAACCATGAAGGAAGTGAGTCAGGCAAGCATCTGGGTTGAGACAGTCCTAGCAGAAGGAAGAGCCAAAGGTCAGGCTCTAAGGAAGGTTAAAATGTGCCTAGGGATTTCAGGAGCAGCAAGCTGGCCAAAGTGGCTGGAATAGAGAGGGCCAGGATGAAAGGGAGGAAGGAAGTGCAAGTGACGAGGGGTAGGGCAGATAATTAGATGAAAGGGAAGAAGTGAGTGCAAGCGATGGGTAGGGCAGACGATTAGATGCTGTATAGTCTCTGGGGACAGAGATAGGATAGACTACAGGGAACTAAAGTGACAAGATGTGCTTCAAAAGGATCACTCTGGGGCTGAGTAGATGGCTCAGTGGTTAAAGGCACTTGCTCGCAAAGCCTGGCAGCCCAGATTTGATTCCCCAATATCCACGTAAAGCCAGATGCATAACGTAGCTCGTGTTTAGAGTTCATCTGCAGAGGAAGGAGCCCCTGGCGTGCCCATACTCACTCACTCATCCCCCCGACCCTGCCTCTTTCTCTCTCTCTCAAATAAATAAAAAAATTTAAAGGGTTACTCTAACTAATAGAATGAGAACAGACTGTAAAGGGGCCTGGACAGAAAGCAGAGAAACCTTTCAGGGAGAGCAAAAAACAAGTCCTACAATAATACAAACAAAAACTATCGGCAGTTCAGACCTAGTTGATTACAAAGAATTACAGGAAAATTCTGGGTGAATTTTCAAGGTAAATTTTCGATTTACAACATGACTTCATTCATTCATTTATTGGCAGGGTTTCACTATATAGCTTAGGCTTAAAATTCCCAATGTGAGTAACTGAAGTGGGAGGCCACAAGTGAACACATTATGTGGAGAAAGATCCAAGACATAGTGGTTAGGCAGCTACCTATGAACAGGGTTTCAGGAAGAAGGCCTGCTAAAGATGTCGATGTAGGAGCCAAGACCACACGGTGAGGCCACGTACAAACAGGCTTGCATACACCGAACAATGGTTCTTTGGTATGGGAAATGTAGAAGTCACAGTGATGTGAACTTCTGTGCCTCTCTCCTGGGTTATGATCTGCAACTTTCTGGTACATAAAACAGTCAACACATTTCAAATATATTTTTTAGTTTCTCAAATGTAAATGCAAAGCCAAAGGAAACTCATAAACACCAAAACGGGAAAACATTGGAAATGAAAGATGGTCATCTAAAATAGTATAATTTTAAAAAATTATTTTCCACTAGAGAGTTCACTAATAACTCTCTTCAGAGTAATTTTAATTTAAATCTAGAACTTAATATGATACAGCTTTATGTAGAATGTTGTGGCAGTTATAGTTAATGCTGTTTCTGGCACTGAAACACTATCGTTATTATTATTTACACTTATCATTATCCCATTTAATCCTCAATGCTGTAAGACTAGCTCCATTCCGCATATAATGAGACCAAGATTTGGAGAGGCTAAATCGTGAATGCATGTGGTAAGTACCAGTGTAGAAACCTAACTACATTAACAACAACCATCAGTATTATTCAAAAGGCACAGGTTATAAGCCAGATGTGGTGGTGCACACTTTTAAACCCAGCACTCCGGAGGCAGAGTTAGGAGGATCACTGAGAGTCTGAGGCCACCCTGAGACTGCATAGTGAATTCCAAGTCAGCTGGGGCTGGAGTGAGACCCTACCTCAAAAAAACCAAAAACACATGCCCAGGTTACAAATGACATCTGAAGAATCTGATACAAACCTCTTCCTTCCAAATGAAAGACAGAGTGTTTCTTCTAGAAAAGATTAGACACTGTTAAGTGTCCAACTTTCTGCTTAACAGACCCTTTGCAAAGTGGTTGCTGACTGTTATCTCCTTAAAAAGATCATATTATTATTTAGCCACAGCCATGACTTGAGCTTCTCATTATAGGCAGACTTTGCTTGCTGATTTGTGGGCAAGCTGACACGACGATGGAATCAGGAAATGGGCAAGGAATTTAGTATCAGTTATTTGTATGTTCAGACAAAACTCACCTGTTGTAATGATTTGGTAGAAGATAATGTACTGCCAGTGATTTATTAAATATTTATTTCTTGTAATAAATTACACAATTCATTTTTTAAAAACAGTCTATACCAAAAATATTTCTGTACGCATTTTTCCCCACCTTTGGTAAGACACACAGGTTTGCAGGCTGACATCAGCTTTCTATCTCATGGCTAAAACCCCAGTTACAGTTAATAGCCTTTACCTTCTTCAAACAGCTCATGTGAAACCACTTGATAAAAACAAGAGTAGAAATACCTCCAAATTCTGCCCAAGGCCTTAGCTGGAACTGCAGAATATTAGACAGGAAATTACAAAGACATGGTAGTTAGCCGTGAGATCCTCATCTTACATCACACATATCATAATGGCCACAACGAAAGTAAGAAGTAAGGCACGAAGGGAGGCAGAGAGTAAACCAGATAGGTAGACACTGGCCGTAGAAGAACCCCCAGTGTGGCGGACAAGGAAAAAACTCTTCACAGATCTCCTCCTCTTCTTGATAGCATATTCTATTGGTTTTTACCAAATTATTTATAAAGTATGAAACCACGAAAATGGCCCAACTTCTGTGCATACAAACCTAGATTTTTTTTTTAAACTGCAAAATAAAGTCAATCTTATCAATGTAAAACATAAAACCATTTGAAGCCTTGGCAGAAATTAATATATCTCAGGTAGTGGGAAAAAGTAAATGCAACGGAATGTGCAGTAGCAGTTGCCTCTGAACAGAATGAGGCTCATCGGTTTCCAGCTGGTCATTACCTACGTCCATGACAGGACACACAATCTGTCAACATGAAGCCACTAATGGACAATAAGGAAGCATGACTAGTTTTTAAAGTTACACTGAGTTAAATTTGAGTTTAATTCTTTGGGAACTATAGACAAAGGCATATTCTGCAGCCCAGGCCTCAGATATTCTTATATGGTATGTTTAAAAAAACAGAACTGTAGTAGAATTATGTGCTGGGTCAACTATTAGAAAAAAATTTAAATTAATCATTCAAATATCTAGGGAATGAACAGAACTATATTCAAGGATTCATATCCTATAACTGAATTCAACTAACACAACAAGCTAAACAGAAAGATTTATAGTTAGTGCTGTTGTAACCCTGGACTCACACTCATTCCCTGGCAGTGAGCAATCACCAGACAGGACCTCAGAGCAGTCATCAGAGCAACAATGGGCCAAGGACAGCAGAGGCCAAGCAGGAGGCTTGCCCGCCAGTATTCATGCTCTGGAGGAAATCAGCTCAGTCACATATTTTAACCCTTCTCTGCGGAAATGATGGACAGAATGAGGGAAATGATACTGGGGTTAGGGGCAAAGGAAAGCCTGATACACAAAAATATAACAGCGTGACTTCTGAGACCTAGGGTCAAATTTGAAGCCAGCAAGTTTAAACTCAAGCAAAAATTGGAATTTCAAAACTGCTCAAAAAAGAAAGGGTTAATAATAAAAAGCTGCAGCTGATTTTATGCATCAGAAACAAAATGATGTAGCATATCTATCATTCACATGTGGCGGGTTCATATAATTTCTCTTCAATTAGAATTACTATGTATTCAGCAGCTGAAGCCCAAGAACTGCTGACACGCTGCAGACGAGGAAGCATTTCCAGCCCCTCGACTCTGGCCTTTCTTAGAGAAGCGCCGCTCACACGGTCGAGACCACTTGTCCTAGAAGACCACTTGGGCTGTTCCTGCTGCATCCCTACATTCTTGGATTCCAGGGGGTTGTGGGCCTCCTCAGTGTCACTGGGGCTACACAGAACACAGCAGACACCTTTTAAAGCCAGGACTTACTCCTTGGAAATGTCACAGTTGTTACTTAAGAACTATTTCAGTGTCTGATCACCGAAGACATAACACATTCTAAAATCACCCTGATATTTGTAAGTATTTTATCACAACCCAGTCTTGACTTCCACAGGCATCAACCAGTGTGTCGGACAGTTTAACTTATACAAAAGCAGGATAGGATCTGCCTGAGCCCATGCTTAGAAACCCTCGAAGATCACACAGTCACCAGCATAGCAGAAAACCCTTCTCACACATAGCTCACACTGCCGGAATCAGTAAGAAAAGTCAATCCACAAGGCTACACAGCATTGGCTACTGTTTGTTTTCAGGGGAATATTAATGAGTACTTTATTTTTAAAAACAGGTTCATTTTTGGATAAGGATCTATTCAAAGTGAGCCAGTTTTTACTAAAGGGATTAATCCCTTTAGAGGTTTAATGTGTGGTGAACAGGATTACAAAGGCATTTCCCAAAATTATTTGTTCATGGAACCCTGCCCACCACGAGCATGTTGAATCATGCTCCACAGAGCAGGTTTTGAGAAACAGCTCTGGTGGTGGGGCAATCAGAGGCTTCACTAACTCCTCAGTTAAAAAAATCATTGTAAGAACCACTAAGTCTGCAATTTCAGACTCAAAAAAAAAAAAAAAATCAACCAAACAAGAATAACAACGATCCACAAGCACATGGGCAGCAAGAGAATACACCTGCTTGCCACGCTGCATCATCCCCCGTCCTTAGCAGGAACATGGCTAAAGCTACCCTCGTTAATTGCCAGTCCTCGTGGGGGTGCCCATACCAGTCAGCTAGCCAGTCTAGATACATAGGCTGCTGAAATCCAAAGCAGTATGTGGAATAAAGTTTCATTTGTCCAAATGGAAAAATGTCCAAGTGCCATATAAAACAGTGCGTAACGACATGTTTAGAACTACTGACCCTGGTTATCACATAAGACTCTATGACGTACAGACACAAGTCACTTAGACATTCTGAGAAAGAAATGTATAGCTAGCTGACTTTGTGTACAGACACAAGTCACTAGCTGTACACTTACACAAACCAAGATGACTACCACATCACATCCCTAGGTGATATAACCATACAGGACCACCATGTTCATGCAGCCCACCTTAATGGGAATGCCATCATGCCATGCACGACTGTGCTGCTGACTGAAGCTGACAAACCCCTCTACACTGAGGAGTTCACTTACTTCACAACAGGGTTTCTCTACCTGAGCACCACTGACATTTTTGGACTGGATCTTTCTTCCCTAGCCTATGCCCATCATGTTAATGGCATCCTCCCAGTGGTGCAAACCAAAACTGTCCCTGGTTGTTGCACAGATATAACCAACCACAGTGAAGAACCATTGCCCTTAAGTCTACATTAAAGTTTACACTTTGGTTCTGCTCCCTTAGGGGCAGTGTCTGTGTCTCTTCTATAGACACAGAAACACCTAAGCAAACATCCAGTGTTTACCAGCATTAGTTTGACCTTCTGCATTCTGTGAGAGTGGAAACAAGAGATCTGCAAATGCTCGGGAAGAAGCACTCTATATTGCAGAAAGAATTAGGCATCATTCCAGTCACTGTATTAGTAAGAATTACCTGAATTGTGATGCTTAACTGACAAATATTATATGCTATAACCTGTTAAGGATCATCAGGTTTGAGGCAGTCTAAGAATAAAAACCAGCAATCATCAAAGATCTGCCAGACCACAGTCTATTCCTTAACTGAATACACTCTATAAAATTCTCAATTCAAAAGTTTCATCTGGGCTTTAAACTGTATTGTATTACCCCTCACCATTTCTTTCAAATTAGCAACAAGGAAACCCTTCAAACGTCATGAAGAAGTGTGCTGGCCTGTGCCAGGAAGCACACAATCCAGTTTTAAAGTCATTTCTTCAATAGCCACATCTTCAGCTGTGTTGTAACTGTCACCTCCAGACGCATCACTCTCTTTATGCTGTTCTTTTCTCACTGCCTTCAGGCACTTGTCAAGTCTTTTTATGAACAAGTCCACATCCTGTGTCTTCATTCCGATGGCTGCTGCCGCATTGAGGTAAGCACAGGGGTAACTGTCTGTGTGGGACATGAAGCCTCTGAAAGTGTGGCCACTCACAGTTTGTACAGAACCAAGAGGCACAACCCTGAAAGAGAAAAGACTTAGTAACTTGATATGTCTGGTGACATGAACAGAATGCTACCCAGAAACACAGGTATTTGTGAGGTGGAGATTATGTCTCAGTGGTTGAAGGCACTTGCTTGCAAAGCCTGATGGCCTAGGTTAAATTCCCCAGTACCCATGTAAAGCCAGATGCACAAAAGTGGCACATACACCTGAAGTTTGTTTGCAGTGAGTGACAGGAGGCGCTGGAGCACCCATATTCACATACACTCTCTGTCTCTCTCAAGTAAATAAATATTTTTTTTTAAAAAAAGGAACTTGTCTCACCAAGCCCTGAGCCACAAATGGGCATAACTCATCACCCATGCAAACAGACTTTGTCAAGCTTAAAATGAAGTAATAAAATATGCTGCTATTTTACATTAGAAAGGCCTGCAGAGTGATGACTGTTCACTTATCAAGCAACAAGCTCAAGGAATCCAAACACCCTTTACATCCTCAAGGAAGTAAAAAGAAAAGGTTCTGCTTTGGGGCCAAATCCAGAATCTGACTTCATATGTAGAATTCAGAATGCTTCGACTAATCAATTAACCAAACCTCCAATCAATACCGTTAGCAAAGGGTGCATGGTGAGATCCAGAAGTTCTGTGGCTGCTTATAGTGGGTATTGGAGAGCAGGCAGCAAAATCATGGTGTCAGCTGCACTTCTGAGGCATTCTTGCATTCAAACAGATACCTATTCTGTTACTTCCTAAGAAGTCAGCTAAAGCCAGGCATGGTGGCACACATCTTTAATCCCAGCACGCAGGAGGCAGAAGCAGGAGGATTGCCATGAGTTCAAGACCATCAAATATACACTGTACAATGAGATTCACAGTGACGACATGTGAGTGAGTGTAAGCCGAGGTGCAAGCTTCTAAGGCTGCATGAACGGGCACAGCCCTTACATATCTGGGACAGTCCTCTGTAGCAAATGTCCACCTGAGTTGGGTCCTGATGACATAATGTACCATCACTGAAGATCTAACAGAGACAGGAGACACATGGATACAGACGTTGCTTAGGCTTGGAGGACTGCGAGGGCAAGGCCTGTCTGAGCTATACAGTGAGTTCAAGGCCAAAACATGGGCAATTAAAAACTTCTTGAGACCTTGTTGCTGCCCCCCCTCGCCAAAAAAAGTTTACAAGATGGTATGGTATTAGACAGCTCAGTGGTAGACTGCTTGCCTAGCCCTAGGATCAATGCTCTGCAATGCAAACAAGCAAGCAAACACCTATCCAGGAAGACAATGAAACTGCTTCCACCTATCTACTGAAACACACAAGTCCTGTCATTCTGTGACTGCTTCAATCACAGACAGATACCAGCCTCGCACATTCTCTGGGTCTGACAGGACTCCTCAGGTATAGCTAAGTGTATACATGGAGGGCTACTAATGAAGAAACCCATTTTAGTAGAGTTAACTTTTTTTTTCTTTTTTTGAGGTAGGATCTCACTCTAGCCCAGGCTGACCTGGAATTCACTATATAGTCTCAGGGTGGCCTTGAATTCATGGTGATCCTTCTACTTCTGCTTCCCGAGCACTGGGACTAAAGGCATGTACCATCACACCTGGCCTTTTTTAATTTTTAAAAAATATTTTTACTTATTATTTATTTGCAAGAAAAGAGAAAGAGACAGGAGACAGAGAGAGAATGGGCAATGGGCATATCAGGGCCTCTTGTCACTGCAAATGAACTCCAGACACATGCACCACTTTGTGCATCTGGCTTTATGTGGGCCTTGAAGAATCAAACCTGGGCCATCAAGCTTTGCAAACAAGTGCCTTTAACTGCTGAGCCATCTGCCCAGACCAATTAGAGTTAACTTTGAAAACCAAATAAAAGCTGGTTTGCTTTTGGTTGCTCATGCCTATAATCCCAATGCTTGGAAGCTGAGGTATGAGAACTACTGTGACTGCAAGGCTAGCCTGGGCTATAGGGTGAATTCCAGGTCAGCCTGGGCTAGCATGAAACAATAACAAAAAGAGAAATGAAAGCCAAATAAACTCAAGTCTCTTTGAAACATACTTACCGGGCTCCAGAAACCTGTCTGGTAAACAGCATTGAGCCAAGGACAGTGACAGCTTTGCCATGGTGCTCATCCAGCGTTGTAAGCGTCATAGCTAAATAACGACAACAACAAAAACCTCAACAAGCTTTGGAAAACCAGCATAAAAGTCACAAGGAAACAATGATGGAGAAATTACTTTTATGCATTGTTAGGTGGCACAGGACCACTTTAATGTACTTGATAAATTACAGTATGGATTTGTTTGTATCTCAAAGACAGCATCATGTAAATTAACAAGCGAAGAATCAGGAACAGAATTTCCTTATCGCCCTCCTAGAAAGGAAATTTTTGCAGCTAAACACATGAACAATGGCATGATCAGTAGAGCTGCTTATCCAAATTCAACCATGTCTTGAGAACTTATAAAATGAGAATGTGTGATCTACTCCAGTACACATAAACACTAAGATCAGCGTCTGCATGGGGAAATGGAAGCGGTCATCCTAACTGCAGCCCATACACACCACCACTATGACAGCAATCATTTATGAAAGAGTAATTTACAAACGGAATCTCAACCACTCTTGAACAATTTTGCATGTGACCATCATTATCTCTAGTTTAGCCAGGGAAAAGGAGGTTAGAGGCTAGAACATGGCAGAACTGCTGTTCTCAGTACCCTCTAACACTTTCTGCATAAACAAAGGATCAGAGGTTTTTATTACAAGGGGCCACCCATTCCTGAAAGGCTTCAGTTCCAAAGTACCGTTTCTTTGGTGACATGAGAAATATAAGCATTATACTTTATATATTCATAAACTAAAAGGCAATTGTGAAGCTTTTGAGTTAGTTAAGCATATGAGAGCCAATATTCATTTTATTAACCCTGAACTACATGACAAAAATATGTAGTCCTTATACAAACAAATCATGACACAGATATCCCTAACATGCAAAGATTGGTGCTTTGTTAACTAATAAGTTTTAATTATTTATATAGAGTTCTTATATAAAAGACTTAAATTAAGTCAGGCATGCATTTAGTTCCAGCACTTGGGAAGCAGAGGGAGGAGGAGTGCAGTGAGTTCGAGGCCAGCCTGAGACTACATAGTGAATTCCAGGTCAGCCTGGGCTAGAGACTCTACCTAGATAAAAAATTTTTAATTTAAAAAAAAAAGACATTATTTTCTATGTACTTATCATAATATTGGCTCTGATTTTTCAACAGACAGGTTTTACCTTAGAGAAACAGGAAAGCATTTCTAAAGACTAAGTAAACTTTCAATTAAGAAACTAATACTGAGATTACTTTAGAAATATTATAATCAAAAAAGTTCACTCCTTTTCTATATCTGCCAGCTTCCTCCTAAGGATGGATGAGTATTGATTTTCTTTTATTAGGAAAATAATTACCTAATGATATGGGATTGTGAGGTGTCTGCAATAGTCTCTCATTGTAGGCTTCTGACAACTTCTTTAGTTGGTTGGATAAATATGAGAACATTTCCTACAATAACGAAACATCACATTTAAAGCAAATCAAATACATATTTGTAGTCACTTCTCAAATTTAACAACACAAGATCTGACTGGTATGAAATGAATGCTATAAATTATCTCATCCCTATGCTCTCCTTTGCCAAAATGTAGTGAGATTTAAAGCTGCCACAGACATCCGGAACCACAGGACTTAGGAAAGGCAATGAAGCGTACCATTTCCTGCCTTGGGCTATAACGTACTCATCACGACTCATTTTCTCAGAACCTCTAGAACTACCATTCCAGAATGTTTTACGCAGGGAGAGGCAGGCAAAATCTTGCTTTGTTGCCCAGACTAGCCTTGAACTTTGAGCATCTGTTTATGAGTGACTGTGTGTTCATGTGTATGTGGGTAAACATTTGCCTGCCACTATGGGTGCATATATGAACATGTCTACAGAGACAAGGAGACAGACCTCAGGTGTCACTGCCCAGGTACCATCTGCCTCTTTTTAAGACAGGGTCTCTCACTGGTCTGGAATTCACCAAGTAAGTTAGACTGGTTGCCCAGCAAACCCCTGGAACCAGCCCAATCTCCTCCCTCCCCAGTGCACGCTACCACACCAGGTTTGTACATGGATTCTAGGGATTGAACTCAGGTCATCAGGTTGCAAGGCAAGCCTTTGACTGAGCAATCTTTGCAGTCCCCTGAACTTTAAACCTTCAGCTGCAGCCTCCCAAGCACATAGAAGTATGTGTGCACTGACACACCTGCAAGAATCACCACACTAGTCCAAGTCACTACCAAGTTCTCCTCTGGACACAGAAAATGACTTCCTCCAACTCCTCTGCCCCCCACAATCTGTTCTACCTTTTCAAGCCATTAACTACACCATGGCCTTTCCCCAAGCCTCCTCTTAAATTATTTAAAAAAAGAAAGAAAGAAAGAAAGAAACCTATTTAACTCTTGTAGCCAACAAGCCCACTCCGGTCCATCAGCTACATCAGCCTCCTTTCCAACTGTTCTAGTGTCTGGACCTTTGTGCTTACCTTCCCCGCTCTCCCAGATCACTCCCTGAGTGGACCCTGCTGTCACATGTCAAAGAGACCTTCCTTTGTGACTCCCTCTGGCTGGGCCCACCACCAATTCCCAATCTCCCTCCAACCCATTGGCTATGCTGAGATCTTCACTATATAGATCACAATCTGTCGCAACCTCATGCAACAGTGCTCATTGTTAACTGCTAGCAATTGACAAATTCCTTAAAGTCAAGAGCTGTCTTGTTCAACACTGCTTTCCCAACACCAAGAAAAATGTACCAAACTTTAACATGCAAGTTACATGGGGAATAGTAAGTAATAAGAACCTCTATGCATATACACAATGTGCCCTGATCATGATGCCTTCCCAAAACTCTTCTTTTCCACCACACCATTCTCCATACTGCGCATTTTATTTTGTGTGTGATGCAGGGATCAAATCTGGGGCCTCGTACATGCTAGGCAAGTTCAGACCAAAATGTATATATATATTTTGTTTGTTTGTTTGTTTTTTCAAGGTAGGGTCTCACTCTAGCTCAGGCTGACTTGGAATTCACTATGTAGTCTCAGGGTAGCCTTGAACTCATGGTGATCCTCCTACCTCTGCCTCCCGAGTGCTGGGATTAAAGGCGTGCGCCACCACACCCGGCAAAATGTATTCCTCCTTTTAAAACACACAAAGTTAAAACAACAATGCTCTTAATTCAATTCAAAGACTATATCAACTAAAATTAAAACTTGTCCTACTTTGAAAAATGACCTACAGCTCAAAGCAGACAGCATAATTAATACTTTATAAAGTGTCGAATGTATAGAAGTGGCAGTATGACAAAATTGCAAATAAATATTAAAATCCCTTCATTATCCCTGTCTACAGTATGTATTTTCTAGTCTCACCTAAAATGTTTCACAACAATAAAACAAATTTTAAGACTTTTTTCTTTTTGATTTTTTGATGCAGGGTCTCAGGTAGCCCAGGCTGGCTTTGGACTTTGAATTCTCCTGTCTCCATGACCCAAGTGTTGGAATTACATGAATACACCAACACACCTGGTTTTATGTGATGCTCGGAACTGAACTCAGGGTTTCATGCATGCCAAGAAAGCACTCTACCAACTGAGCTATATCCAACCCCAAATTTATTTTGTAACAATTCAACACCACTTCATGTTCAAAACCCTGGAAAGAATAGGTATAGATGGCCTATACCGCAACATGATAAAGTCAATATACAGATCTCCTAAAGCACAAATCATCCTCAATGGGGAACGTCTCAAGGAGTTCCCACTTAATTCAGGAACAAGACACTCTCACCACTGCTCTTTAACATAGTGCTCTAAGTTCTGGCCCAAGCAATAACGCAAGAGAATAGCATAAAAGGGATACAAATCGGAAAGGAAGAAATCAAACTATCCCTCTTTGCAGATGACATGATCTTATATATATATGGGACCCAAAGAACAGTATCAGTAAACTCCTGAAGGTGATCAATGCCTTCAGCAGAGTGGCAGGATACAAAATTAACACACTGAAATCAGTAGCCTTTCTATATACAGAAGACAATCATTCTGAAAGAGACATCAGAGAAACTGTCCCATTCTCTATAACCTCAAAGGAGGGCTGGAGAGATGGCTCAGTGGTTAAGGTGTTTGCTTAAAAAGACTAACGACCTGGGTTCAAATCCCCAGTGCCCACATAAAGCCAGATGCACAAGGTGTCGCATGCATCTGGAATTTATAACCTCAAAGAAAATCAAATACCTGGGAATATCACTAACCAAGGTAGTGAAAGACTTATATAAGAAAAATAGAGGAGGATGTGGTAAGATGGAACTGGGGATTTAGGGTGATATGTACTGGATCTCGGACTCTTGGGCTCCCAAGAAAAGATGCACTATGGGAGCAATTGACGGAGAGGCTATTAAAAATAGAATCTAGGTAATCCAGAATTGTGTATACTGTTAACCTATACTGATCTCACTCTCCAATGGAGATTGTGTTTGTATTTTTCAGAATGCAGCAAGAGAGCTGTGGCCCAGCTAACAATACCAACCGACCGTAGGCCAATAGATGAGTTCCTTGCAAGAGATGAGCCACCACAGTCATATCGTGGAGGACCCATATGGAACCCCACAGAGAAGGATGGGATGAACAAGGGACCCACAGCCACAGCCATTCAATCAACACAGGATGAGCTTGTGAGACAGAAACCAACGATTTTCGACACAAAGACCCCTAAGATCTCAACATTAAAGCAGCCTTAATACCCACTCACCACGACTCAGGGAACTGAGTGGAAGAGGGGGCGGAAAGATTGTGAGAGCCGTGGTGGGGGAGAATATCCAGAGGCATGATGCCCCTGAGTAACAACATACTAGAGCCAGGAGAACTGGGTTGAATATTAGGCTATCCATGATTCCCTGCCCCAAGGACTGATCCAGATGGCCCACGGAGGGATATCCAGCCGATTGGGGATGAGGAAGAGGGGCATTGGGGAACTGGGGATAACAACTCATCGTTTGCCCACTAAATAATGTAACTCATTATGGACAATAAAAAAAAAGGAATTATGAAATTTTGTATCACTAAATTTCTTTTTACATCTATCCAAAAAGTTAAGGCCTATAATTGTCATCTTTACAGAAGTCATCAATACCTATTTCTGTTAGATGTGATAAGACTCTTTTATAATTAAAAGAAAATGCAGAGCAATATTTAAGGAGACAACCATAGTCATTTTCAGAAATGGGTGTGGGGAGACTTGTTAATAGGTATCTTTTCTTAAACATATGAAGATCTTCTGGCTTTTACTCAAACCAATATTCTAATTCTTCTTCAGAAAGTGGACTATAGGGGGCTGGAGAGATG
>PVHP010023095.1:0-22500 GCA_004024765.1 Zapus hudsonius
GTAGAGCCCTTGTCTAGAATCCACCAATGAGGGGTTGGGGGCGTGGCTCAGTGATAGTTTGCCTAGAATCTACCAGTGAGTCACCTAGAATGTGTCTCACATGTAAGGTGTGTCCTAGCATTGCAAAGCTCTGGGTTTCTCCCCTAGCACTATAATAGTGACAGTATTTGTTGTCAGCAGGCAGTTTCTGTGTGTGTCTAAGTGTATACGTCTGTGTGTGCACCTGCAGGCATACACATGCGGTGGTGCACGTGTGGAGGTCAGAGAACATCTCAAGTGTTGGTCCTTGTCTTCCACCTTGTTTTAGGTAGGGTCTCTTGTTCATCACCACCACAGAAGCTGGCCTGCGAAGCTTCTGGAACCTTCTGCTATCTCCATTTTGCTGAAGATGTACTGCAATGTCCAGCTTTGCGTGAGCGCTAGGGATTTGAACTCAGGTACTCACTTCATCTCCTGAGCCTTCTCTCCAGCCAGCGCACACAATTCTTATGGTATATTATATCTCTTCTTCAGAGTGCTTTCCCCACAACAACCATGCAAGCAAACTGTCACTATATATCCACAGAACTGAGTTCATTCACTAGTTTTCCCAAGCTTTCCCCATAAGTGCAATCTGCATAATCTGGCTCTCAAGTCTCAGCTCCCAGTCCCTAGAATTTCAGTGCTGTTCCAGGTCCTGCCTGGTGCCTTCCTAGGCCTCATATCCAGCCCCAGTGCTTCTACGTGTCTCTGATGGGCTCACCTGGGAATTCACAAATGTGTCAGCTTGTGAGGTCCAGCCCACAGTGCCCTGGTGCTCACTTGACATCTCTTCTCTGAGGCTACCCAGTGCCTCACCCATCTCTAAGCTCCTCCTGTTCAGTTGCACTCAATGTCCTGACAGTGAGCTTCTTGGGTGTCTTCTGTCACCCCCTGCCACAGAAAAGGGGCCACACACAGGGAAGAGAAACAGTCCCGTTTCACACAATCCTCTTTTGATGCCCAACACCCACGCTCAGGCTAAACACGGAATTCACGTACCCTGGCTCAGACACGTGCCCTTGAGTGTGCCATCACTCTGCTGGACTTGCCCGGGCTCCTCCAGACATCAGTGTTTATGAAATTCAACACTGGCTATTGCACCATGGAGCAGGTTTAAGGAGCAAAACACAATTTTCATTTGCATGGAGTACAAACAAAAAGAAGCACAAACCTGTGGCTTTCGATGACCCTTGTCGTCTCTCTTCTCACCCACTTGTTTAGTAGAGAGGTGCCCGATGGCTTGGTCGCAGTTCACTAGACAGAATATTTGACAGCCCAGGTTCAAGTTCCCAGTGCCCATGTAAAGTCAGCTGCAAGCCCCTTCTCTCTCTTTCCTCTCTTTCTCCTCTCTCTCTTTCATAAATATAAAAAAAAAAAGAATGGAGGGACAGAATATACCATCTACCAAGGCCCAGGGCTTCAGCGACAGGCTGCCCAGTCCTCTGCCCTACATATTTGTTACCTGGATAGAAAATCCACCCCCCCCCAAAGCTCATGTATGAGAGCACTGGTCCTCAGCTAGTGGTGTTATTGAGAGGTGAATGGACCATGAGGTCCATTTCATCAATGAGCCCATAGCTAATGCACTGTTAGGAAATGGGACCTGGTGGGAGGAAATGGGTTACTGGGAGGGGGGCTGCTTTTGTGATAGACTCTCCTGGTGCCTCTCTCTGCTTCCTGACGGCCATGAGGGAGACCTGCTCCATCAATCCCCCTCCGTCATGATTATCAGCCTTAACACAGGCCAACGCAATGAGACAAGCTGATCATAGACTGACCCCTATGAAACCATGCACCACAATAAATGCTTCTTCCTCTGAAATTGTTTTTAAATGGTGGTCACAGCTGTGAAATGGCTAAGCAACACAGTGAGACCTTGGGGACACTGTTTCATTTCCCTGAGATGGCTTCCTCCTCTAAACAATTTCTGTAGGACAAGGCCAGAGAGGTTGCACCTGACAGGGTGAAACACATGCATTGCAGTAGAGAGCTAAGGTCTTGAATGGACAAAAGGCGATGTGGCCCAGGGGGTTCACAAAGGGTCTGCACACCCAGGCTCTGACCCAGCTGCTAGAGTGTCCTGCTTCTGAGGGTAACCCTTCTTGAGGGCCCTCTAGGAACTCAGTTCTGTCTTACTGAGGTCAGCAGCTGCACGACTTTCCAAGGACATGGCTAGCCACAAGTCTTTAGAGCACACAACATCTTCCCCATACCTGAACAGAGATGGACAATCAGGCCCCAGCTGGGGAACCCACCCTACTTTCACCTCAGGGCCTGACTTGATCTCCCATTTGGAACTGGAACCTTTCAGTGAGGGCTTTGAAGCATTCAAAACAAAGAATATGGAACAGAGACCAGCAAAAGCCACACGAGAACAAGCAATCTTTGTCTGGTCTCAGCTAATAGATTCAGAAATCCCCCCTGTTCATTTCCGATCTCTTGGGGACAGACATTTCAAATTCAGGGAAGGTATTGCTAAGTGGACTGACGGCCAAGGTCTTAGCCTCTGACCATCAGGAT
Source organism: Zapus hudsonius (assembly GCA_004024765.1). Taxonomy (NCBI): domain Eukaryota; kingdom Metazoa; phylum Chordata; class Mammalia; order Rodentia; family Dipodidae; genus Zapus; species Zapus hudsonius. Next base: position 2,542 of record PVHP010023095.1, read on the forward strand.
GAAGACTGTCGGTCAGATAAATATGAGTCATTTTCTTTGGGAGGAGACATGAATTTCAGTAAAGAGAGCTGGGCTTGATGGTGCACACCTGGGATCCCAATTCTTAGAGAATGGCAAGTTTGCATCCAAACTTGGCTGTAGAGCAAGAGCCTGTCTTAAAAAATAAAATAAAAACAAAATCACAAAGAACTTCGGGAAGAAGCCTGTATGATCTATTCAATGTTCCAGAGATCCATTTCCTTGAATGTGTTTTTATAGAAGATTTTCCGTCTGGGCAGCAAGAGTCTGGTCTACACACGTAGCTGGATCTTCAACTGAGCAATGATGGGGTTAATTTACTCAGGTGGTGTAGACACTCTCACTGCATGACAAACATGGGTGCTGGCACACGTGAGAAATAAAAGTATTCCTCTCCTTTATCACTCTGTTTTATATAGAACTTTTATTAACATGTGCTGGGGAAGGCGGGGTAGGAGATAAAACACCCACATGTCAGCTGCTTTCTATGGGAGACTGGCAGGGAGCTGGCCCATGGATCTTCAGAGAATGATGTTGACTTATGACTCCCCATTAGGAGGGAGTGTGCGTTTCTCATTTGTCTGGGAGAGAAAAAAGCTTCTTCCATAATATTGAGAGCTAATAGGTCCACAAAGAGTAGAGATTTGGTTCCTAAATTACCAGGGTTGGCTGCGCCCCAAGTCTACACTCATACAGTTTCTCACTTTCCATAAGAGCAGCGGAGACACTCACCCCAGATCAGACATCCCAGGGGACCAAAGAGAAAGGCATCGAACATCCCAACTAAGGACAAGTATCCCAGAGCCCCCAACTGCATGTGTATGGCTGAGTGCTAACAACCGATTGGGAATCACGACATGCCATCCCCACTTCCAAAATATCTCTAGTCCGTTTCCAACTCCACAAAAGACTGTGCATGCCCAAAAAGACTGGCTCATTTTGAAACTGTCGACTTCTCTCCTCTGAAAGGCATCTTCCTCTGGGCCATGTGAACCCCTGACACCACCTGCAGGGGACTGGGGGGGGGCAGCAGATTCTGAAGACAAGCCTGAGTTAACTGATTCAGGTATTGTTCAGTTCTTACAATAAAACCTTTCACCTCCCTCAGAACATGAGGGCCCTAGTGTCTGATACTCACATGTGGAAATGAACTAGGAATATAAAATCTGCATCCATACAACAATGGGGCATGATGTCACCAGATCCCTAGCTAGAGGGGTCACCCATCGCCTATGGTCCTAACAACCATCACTGACTGAAAGAACTGGGTGAGGTGGGTCAATGCAGGAAGGAGCTGGGTCAATGCAGGAAGGAGCTGGGTCAATGCAGGAAGGAGCTAGCTGACAGTCACCATGCCCATAGCCAACAGGGGAATCTGAGGATCATGCCAGAGCTCCCAAAGCAATTCCCAGGATTCTGTCACAGCCCCTCATTGTAGCAGTCCTGAGAACTAGAAGAATGGGTTGTCCTGATTTCGGAGGACAAACTAGAAACCCGGAGGTCATGTCACTCTTTTAATTTCTCACCAAAACAGTTTGCTTTAAGGTTTTGTGAGTAGCCAAAAAGTGGTAAAACAGGAATGTGGTGGTTTGATTCAGGTGTTCTCATAAACTTATGTGTTCTGCACACGTGATCCCCAGCTGATGGCAACTTTTGAAGGGGGCAGATTATGGGTATTGTGGTAGTTTGAATGTATGTCCCCTATAGAGTTAGGTATTGTGTTTTATTTTATTTCCTTATTTAATTTAATTTATTATTATTATTATTATTATTATTATTATTATTATTATTATTATTATTGATTTTTTTGAGGTAGGGTCTCACTCTAGCCGAGGCTGACCTGGAGTTCACTATGTAGGTTCACGGTGATCCTCCTACCTCTGCCTCCCCAATGCTGGAATTTAAGGCATGCACCACCACACCTGGCTCAGGTATTTATTAAAGCTTGTAACTTGGGTCTTCTACTGCCTGACTGGAGGAGGTGTTACTGGGGGCAGATCCTGGGGTCCAACCATAAGGTGTATTTGGGGGCAGATCTGAATTCCAGCGCAAAGTTATACAGAGAGGTCTGAGAAAGCTCTGCTTGCTGCTTTTTGTGTGCTGGCTGGTGCTGGTTTCTCTCACTGCTTGGATTTATGGAACTTCCCCTGGATATATAAGCTTGAAATAAATCCCTTCCTCTCATAAAACTGGGCTTGGTTGGGTGTTCATCTCAGCATCATGGCACTGTCTATAAGCACTATTACAGCCAGCTTCCCCCTGCTGGTGTTTGGCAAACTTTCCTGCTACTGGTTGTCCACCTGATTTTGGCCAGGAGGTGATGTCCAGCCTCTGCTCATGCCATCATTTTCCTCTGCTATCATGGAGCTTCCCCTCTAGTCTGTAAGCCAAAATAAACATTTTCCTCCCATAAACTGCTTTATGTTGGGTGCTTTCTGCCAGCGACTCGAATAGAAGCTGACTGCAACACAGGGTTTCCAAGTTATGGTAAAGGTTAAGCACTTACCTTTTTACCTGTTAACATCTTTAAAGATGCAATGCAGTATTACTGTGACCACAATTCCATAGCACACTGCAGAGAGTGTAGGCTGGTCATGAGTCACTTCAAATCTGTAATATTACTGCTGGCACCATTAAAGACTCATGTGGCCATTGAGCTGGACTGTTCTGTGTAGCTGTGCAAAGCAGCACCAGGTCCCAGCCTCCCCTGATTCCCACATCTGGTGAGGTTTCTTCCATTTCAGGACATTATAAGATCTAATACACATGTGGACCCTTGCACGTCTGGTGGAATTCATAAAGAGGGGAGATATCTCTGTCACGGTCAGCATGGCCTTGGTATGGCCAAACAGATGTGGAGTTGTGCTCAGTCATCGATGAGTATTTTAGGATGCATTTAAACCCAAGTTAGCTCTACAATAAGACTATGAGGTCAGTTTCCTGATGGGGTGTGAGGACACCCTTCTCGAAGAAACATGGGCTCCACACTGGATCACTGCTCTCTTACTCTTTGGAAGGTGACCTTCAAGTCAGTGGTATCACACCATTTATGGTAGTCTTCATAAGAGAACACCAAGGAGCCTCCAAGGACATGAGCAAGAGGCAACCTGAGGTCTGAAGTCTAGGATGTTGTCTGAAGGACATCTGAAAGGCCACTGGAGGAACAAGGTCAGTAATAAGGCGACCATCACCTAACACATATGAAGTCCTCAGGGAGCGCCATTCCCCCTCCTCTTGGCCTTTATGAAGAGTTTCTCTGAGTTACTTCATTCTAGGTTTGAAGAGAGTTATCGAGAGCATTAGCCAGGCACAGATACTGCAAGTGTCCCCAACTCCAAGCACTCTTCTTTGAATGTCCTGCTCCTCAGCTCTGAAGACCAAGACATTAATTTCTATACTAAGGTGTTAATGATTAAAAACAGAATTTGATTAGAATCTGAAATGTCTTCCATAGACTCATTTTGAATGTGTGTACTTTGGCTTTTGGTGCTATTTTGAGAGACTATGAAACCTTTAGGAAGTCAGGGGCTTGGCTTGTGGAAGCAGCTCAACCAAAGCTAGCCTTTGAAGGCTTACCTGACCCTGCTTCCTGCATTATTCTCTGCATCCTGGCCTACAATCCTGTGAACAGCCTCCACCACTTCTGCTGTCAGGAATCGAGCTGCTGTTACCAAGTCCACATACAAGCACGTATTCACCATGAACTCATATGCAAAGTCTCCCCCACACTTTCACATCAGGCTCCTAGAAGACCTGCTTTGAGGGCGCCCTAACCATCTTTGGATCCCTCTCCTACCAGACTGGGCACATGGGGTGGGTCTCTTTTCTACCTGCTGAAATAGTGGATATGTATCAGTTGGTTTTTGCTGCAGAACAAATTACCCCCCCCCCAAATACAGAGGCTTACAGAATGAACAGTTACCTAGCTCACTACCCGTCTAGGAGCCACTCATAGTGTTCTGGGCTCAGCAGAGCAGTTCTTCTGCTCTGAGCTACACTCACTAAAGTTGCATTCGGCAGCCAAGTGTTCAGAAGGAAGGCTGGCCTCTGATAACCTCAGCTGGGATGGTAATCTTCCTCCACATTGTCTCTCTTCCGTCACCATGCTGGGTGGCCCTGACTTGTGGATATGACATTAACAGAGCTGCCAGAGAAGCCACGCAAATGCGCATAAGAGCTTTTGAGACCTATGCTGAGGAATGCGTTGTTTGCGGGGCTGCATTCTATTGGCCGGAGCAAGTGTTGTGATGAGCTCAGGTGCATGAGGTGAGGAAAGAAAGGCCCATCATAACTGAAAGCACTCCAAAGCCACATGGAAAAGAGAAGGAGATGGAGAAGAAAATGGGAGGAGGGGAGAAAGAAAAAGGGGAGAAGGAGGGAGGTAAAGAAAAGGGAGAAAGGGAAGGAGCGAGAGAATTACAGCCTTATTTTTTTAAGATAACAAATCATAAGCTATACCATGAAGGGAACCTCCAGAGCTGGAGAATTATCAAGAGTGTCCCCCATGAGCAGGGCAGGGACTGGCTTTCCCTTGGCTCCACCCCCACAGCCTCCACCCCTTTGTTCCGCAGTAACATTGCTGTTTCCTCAAGATAGGAGAAAACCATTTTGCTCGGATACGTTTTCCACTGACAGTTGAGAAGACTTTTTTTTACCCATTTATGGGTGCAAATTAATGAGATGATAACAGAATGAAAGCAATGACAACTGCTAATCTGTAAGCAAAAACAAGGGACGAGGAGCCCAGAGCAGTGCAGCTGTTTTGTTTTAATTGAGGAATGATTTTATGTTAGAAACACTCAATATTCACAGCAAATTAAAAATAATGAAGTGAATTGATACCAATGATATTTTTTTTTTGCTTACTATCCCTTTTGTAAATCTATTTCTTCACACAAATTGACAGGTCTAATTGATACATATGCTATTATTCCTCATTAGTAGGCTGAATAGGATAATTCTTGATTAAATTTATTGCAATTTACCAATCCAACATAATGTTTGCAAGCTATAAAAGTCAATCAACAGAAAACCAGAGGGAAGCCGATGACATTATTATATTTTATATAAGAACATAAGTGGCCTCCCCGCCCTGTGGATGGAAAAACCACCGGAAGACCCCCCCCCAGGGTGGGCACACATCAGGAAGAGGAAGCTCCCACCTCATCTCAACACTTTTCATAGACAGAAGTAGGGGTTCAAGGTCACCTTCCCCTGTGTAGCTGGCCTGGGCTCAAGCCATCCCTGCTCTCCTCGCCCACATCCATCCTCAACCAAGCCATTAAGGACTTGAGCTTTTAGTGACCTTCAAGGGCATGAGGCTCACAAGGAAACTTGGTACCTCCTGGGCCTCGGCCTCTAGATGGGTGACAGCAGGGAGGCTCAGGAGGATGCCTGGAGAGAAAGTGGGAGAAGCAACACAGTAAAGCCTTTTAGACTTAGAGTAGCTCAGGCCGCTGTGGACTCTGCCTCCCTGGTGTCTCAGACACCAGACCTTGGCAGCATAAAATTCTGTATCTAGCTCATGGATGTTCTGTTTGGCCTGTTGTTGTTGTTTGTTTATTTTTCAAGGTAGGGTTTCCCTCTTACCCAAGCAGATCTGGAATTCACTCTGTAGTGTCAGGCTGGCTTTGAATTCATGACCATTCTCTTAGCTCTGCCTGCTGAGTACTGGGATTAAAGGCATGCACCACCATGGCTGGCTCTGGTGAGATTGAAAAGTATATAAATAGGGACATGGAAGATGGCTCGGTGGGTAAGAAGCTTATCACACAAGCATGAGGACCTGAGTTTGAATTCTGTGGCACCCATATAAATTGCTGGGCATGGTGTCTATACCTGTAATCCTAGTGCTGGAGGTAAAGACAGGTGGATCCCTGCAGCTAGCTAGTTTAGGTGAATCGATGAGCTCAGTGAGAGACCTTGTCTCGAAAAATAAGGTAGAGAGTGATTGAGGAAGGCATCTGACATCAGCCTCTGGCCTTTGCACACACACACACACACACAAGCACATACATTTATGAGCGTCTGCATACATATGTGTGCTCACACACATACAAACACACATACATGCACACACATACAGACATACACATGCCAAAAAATATATAAATTAATGACAGTTCTTAAAAACTTGGAGATTGCATATAAGACCCCAGCTTCTGGATTTCTGGTGGGGAAGAGGAGCATTTGGCCACCCAGGATGCCTTCCTATATACCTCTGAGACAAAGGCATTCTTCTTTGCTGGCTTGGGTTCCCATTTCCTCTTCCTGTTGCGTTCATTCTGTCCTCTCTGATATTTTCTGTCACTCCTATGCCCAAGAAGGCACGGCAGTCTGGGACCTCTGTGAATATGGGCTTTGAGTGCTCAGGGCTTCATCTGGGAAGGTCTTAGGTTGTCTGTAGGTAACTCTACTCCTGAGCTCAACTCCATGAAGGATTCTGAAAGCACCTCCCATCCTCTACATTTGCTCCTTGCCCCATCAGTAGAGAATTCTTCTCTTAGACCTCCACATCCTTTGTGGGCTATACATACATATCTTTTTAAAAGCTCCAGAAGCAGGCCATGGTGGCACATACCTTTAATCCCAGCAGTCTGCGGAGGCTGAAGTAGGAGGATCGCTGTGAGTTTGAGGCCAGCCTGAGACTACATAGTGAATTCCAGGTTAGCCTGGGCTAGAGCAAGACCCTACCTGGAAAAACAAACAAACAAAAAACCAACAAAAACAACAATAAAAACTCCAGTTGTCAGGTGTGGTGTTGTGTAACTGTGATCAGCTGATCAGGAGGCTGAGATAGGAGGATCCTGAGTTTGAGGCCAGATTAGACAATTTAGTAAGCTGCTGTCTCAAATTGTTCTTAAATTAGAAACAGGGGCTGGGGATGCAGTTAAGTGGTAGAGCTCTTGCCCAGAGACAATTCCCAGCAACACACACACACACACACACACACACACACACACACAGTGGAAGTTAATGAGTACTTGCTCTCTCAGGACAGGCGGAGTTAACGTGAGAGTGGGGTATTATAAGCAAGTCCACCCTGACTGTCTCTTTGCATGTACCTAATTCTTATGAAGCCCTCGCCAACAGCCACACGGATGACACCATCATGCGCTTGGATTACAGAACTCTGAGCCACCTTAAACCTCTTTTCTTTATAAAGTATCCAGTTGGATATTCTCTTCCAGCACAGAACATGGCGTGAAGGCAAATGACAATAAATTAGGTAGATAAATGTTTCATCCACTGACAAAGGACTTTGGAGAAGGCGGATGTGAGAAAAGGCTAATCAAAGAAGGTTCCTGAAAGCTGAGAAATTCACCCACATGCACTCTGTTACCTCCGTCATTCCTTTCCCAGCCTTAAAAGGATGGTCTCCGGATTGTTGGTCCTGCATGTCCCCTGGTGCTCCTCCAGGCGCAAAGAGACACTTGTCAATTAAAAGTACACACAATGGAGTTCAATAGGAGAAGGGAATATTTCTCCGTAGTTGGAACTGATTACAGGGTGGACATTGTGAGCTTTCCATCACCGGGGACTTGGAAGTCTAGAGTCAAATGAGCCTTTGAAAAAAAGATTCAAGCCTACCTGAAGATCATTCTCTTACAGTCTCCCACTTCTGTGTGGCGTGGGAACATACAAGACAGGACTGGTAAGGAAACAGACAGAGTGCCAGCAGGGAGTGCCCAGGCACAAGACACTCTGTATCACCAAGTGCAAGGAAGGCAGAGTAAAATTAAGTCTCCAGGCAAGGGTAGGCATATGCAGGACAAGTACAGCAGCAAGCCAACTTGTCTGCTGGTCTTTGATCTCTGCTGGGGCTGTGGGAATAGGGACTCAGCAGGCCAATGCCCTGGATGTGTGCTAACTTCTGGTGGTGACTTCCATCTTCCAGGTCCAGGAGAACAGATAGAAAGGACAGCTCATCCCATCGCTAACTGTTCCTCCTCTCCTCTCAGCTTCCTTCTTCTCCTTCTGCTTCTCCTCTTCCTCCCCAGCCCCAGAAAAGGGCTCAATCATATAGGAGCAAATTGCAAAGTCATGAGATACCTCCACCTTCCTTCTCTCCACATCCTAAGACACCCCTAACATTCACTGCATTGGACTTCCTGTCCCATAGACATAGTTCACCCTTTCATGGCTCTTGTCTGCATCTGTTTTATTCTCCACCGTGACCTCAACACCCAACAGAATGCCTGATAGACGGTAGACATAACTATAGCAACAATGCCAGCATGGTTTCTTATGCTTCTGAGAAGTACCCTAGGGCACAAGCTCACACCCCAGTGTGGCGTGATATGGTTACCATCACCTACACTGGAGAGAGAGAGAAATTCTGAGGAGCACTGCAAAGGTCCTTCAGCGAGGAAGTCCTGGAGCCACCGTTGGAGATGGGATCTCCTGCCCCTTCCCAAGAGTCTGGTTTCTTACCCTCAGGTCGTGTCATGTCTATGGAAACTTGGAGGCTATTTGCTGATGAAGCGAAAGGAAAACTCTCAATATTCTCCAATCTCCTTGCCCTCCACCTTGGCTTCTTCCAGAACAGTCCTATTGCTGTGGCCAGCCCTGATTTAACATCTCCAATAGCTCCCAACCCTGACTCACAAGAATATAACCATGTCCTTTCTCCCTCCCCGTCTTCTCCTCTTCCTTCTTCCTCCGGCCACACCAAGCCACTGTCCCGTGTGGAATGCTGTACCTCAGGTCATTAAGAACATCCTGGTTCTGACTGACCCTGCTTCACTCAAGTCCCCCAAAGCTCTCAACCACTCCACCCTGGTGTCCATCCTTCTAGCCAAGGAGAGGCACCCACCCTGCATCCCATGTCCCTGTGCACATGTCCCATGGGACAGTAATGGCCAGATAGGTACTTTTGTTCTCTGCTCCATTAAACTGTCAGGTTCTTGAGGTATGACAAGCCTTTTGTTCCCTTCGGCTACCCATCGGCTAGCACAGTGACTCACCCATAAATGTCAGTGCCTTCACCAATGCCTCTTTGTTTCAATGAGATGATTCAATAAAATTATTACTGAAAAGAAAGACAACATAGAACATAAGTGGGCTGTGGGAAGAATGTAAGATCGGAAAACTCTCATGACGCTTGCTGAGACAATACAACACTAGCAAAAAGCAATTTCAAACCCTGGTGAACATCAGAACCATGGAGGGCATCTTGCAAGGCACAGAATGCTGAGGCCCAGGCACCAGGACCCAGAGGTGACCGTTCAGTAGCTCCAGGGGAGGGTTAGGGAGGGAGGTCTGAGCATTTGCATTTCCCCTAAGTTCACAGATGATGTTGATGTTAGCAGACCAGGAACCTTCACTCTAGAAGGTTCTGAAGTGACTCACCTAATACCTAATAAGACTAGGATGCAAAGCAGAAAGAGAAATGAAAATGTATTCTGTTCAGTCTCAAGTTTGTCACTCACTGAATGTTAATGTAAAAATATACTATCTGAATTTAAAATAGTATGGGTGGGGGAAGAGCCACCCCAAGTTCAATGTCACGATTCACATAGCATTCCAACCCATCATCACAAGGCAGACCTGGCTTCCCATAGATATATATATACAAATTCTGTACGTCCACACTGGGCACCCTGGCTCCAGACAACATATATCTGTCTAAAGCTGCCCTGAGCGATTGGTCACCAAAAGCTGGTGGACAGGACATGCCAAATAAGGCTGACCCCCTCCTCACCACGGGAGCAGCTCCCACCAACCAGTGGCATTCTCTAAACAGCGCAAACAGGGAGGAAACAAACAGATTAATCTCTGAAATTTGATACCCGTTCCAGACACAAGTAGCAACAAACTTAGCGACAAAGCTGTCAAAATATGTTCCACAGCCTCATTGGCAAGAGATCTGGACACACGAAAAAAATTCAGTAAAACCAAGTCAGTTGCCAAAGAGGGAGGTTTGACAGCGTGTTCGGGAATACATTTTGATCAAAACAGGAACTCATCCAAAGGAGCAAGTGTCTCCATAAATTATTATGGAATGATTAGAAATAATTAGTCAGTGATTTCAAAATATTATATATATTTTTCAGTGGTATTGAGGGGACGTGTTATATAACGTGGGATTTTATTTTTACATTGGGTTTGTCTCTCTCTTTTTTTTTTCTTTTCCTTACTGTTTCTCCAGCAGTTTGAAGAAATGGGGGCCACTGGTGTACAGATCACTGGCGCCTCCAGAGCGTGTCTTCAGGCTGCAAGCTTTCTATGAAGAGAATCCAATGAGAGAGAAATGGCAGGGAGAGACGTTTGTTCCTTCCTGGGTCTCAGCGGAGGGACTGGTCTTTCTTCGATGCTCCTGAGTTACAGTTTGCTGTGGACTGAGCTAGCTTGACATTCCCCATGGCCTCTTCTGTGCTTTCGTTTGGATCTAGATTATGTCTCGTGGGCCTGTGTGGTCCAGGCTGGTTCTTTAGTTTGTTACTATCGGGTAATGGTGGAGCAGTGAGGCAGGGCCAGTGGGAAGAGACTAGGTCATTAGAGACTGGGATATTGGGAGTCTGATTCCTGCCTCTTGTTTCCTGGCTTCCATGAGGTGAACAGTCTCCCTCCCTCTCTGTCCCATCCTAACCACAGGGCCAAGTGACCACAGAGTAAAACCTCAGAAACCATGAGCCGTCCAGTGGGTTGATTTTTACAGGTATTTTGTCAGAGTACAGAGAGCTGACTGACTGGTGTCTGAGTGTGGCCTCAAAAGCTTATGTAGTTAAGGGGAAGCTTGGTCTCCAGTGTGGTGATGGGGGCCCAGTGGAAGCTTATGACGGGGTGTCCACTCTGAAAGGGGTTAATGTTGTTTTCAGGGGACCCTCGTTAACTCCCTCATGAGCGCGATGTTATAAAATCAAAGTCCGCCTGGCCCTTGAAGCCCTTGGCTTCCTGACTTGCCACAGGTTCTCCTTCTGACATGAGCCCCCATTTGATTGGGGCCACTGACCAGGTTGAGACATCCATGTTCTTGGTTCCACAACTGTTAGCTAAATATACTTCTTTTTCTTGGATTCGGGCATTTTTCAGACTAATAAACCTCCAAAGGTGCTTGGTGGCTCTTATTGTTCTGAGGCCCGGAGAGGCTGAGAGGCAAACTACTGTTCTCATGGGATGCCTATAAAATTCCCAGGCTGCTTTTTTCAGCCAAAGGATACAGGAAGAAAGCTCTTCCCTACCTCCAGAAAGCTCTGAGGTCCAGGTCTGTTTACAGTGCTCCACTCTGCCTTTGTCCCATCCACTGAGGTGGCCCTCACAGGCCTGCCTCCCTTAGATAGCTCCAGAGTCTCTTGCCAGATCCCCAATAGCCCCTGCAAACCTGGGAACCCCACAGGCTAATAGTGACCCATCAAGCCTTAGGGCCCAGTTGCCCCATCCCACACAGGGATGGTGAGAGCCCTCAGCTGCCTTCCCTGCAAACAGGGAGAAACACCCAGCCACCCAGGCATAAGGAGCCCCACAGGACATTGACAAAATCACACGTCGCTGCCTCACTGACCTCCCTGGCCCTTGGCATGTTTTCTCACATCCGCTTCAAGAGTTAAGACTTCACGTCCTGCTAAGGGGTATTAACTTTTAAGTTGCCATTAAACCCAATAATTATATTTATCAATTTGTTTTAATCACAGAGCAACACCAAGCATATGTATGAGTTCATCTGGAAAGAAAAAAAAAAAAGCCAGTGAGATGCACCTGCCGTGAAGGGGTGCTTTCCAGAAGGGGACGTGAAAGAAATATTTTGAATTCAATTTCCCTGTGTTTAAGGTCTCATTTGGGAGTAGGGAGAAGGAAGAAGAAAAGGCCAGACTTCCACCACCGAAGCAGGCTCTGCAGCCGGGGCCTCTCACACGGTGATCCTGAGCTATGTTCCCTGTCTCTGAGGAAGGCACCAGCATATAAAACGGTAGTGAATTTACATGGCTCCCAATCGATCATTCTCTGGGTGTGCAGGAGAAGCTGGGGGACCCAGTGCAACAGAGCTCAGCCTTCGTGTTGACAGATTCTTATTTAAGTGACTATGAATGCAACAATTCCACAAATAATTTGTCAAGTGTGTGGCTGAACTAGCTCTGAACCCTGATAAATACCGACTCTCCTTCTGCTACAAAAGCAGCATGTTCTGTGTGAGGACACCGTTGAGCAGGCAGGAGGATTTAACAATCAATGCCGCTATATTTCTCTCTTCTTTGTGGCTTAACAAAACAAAACAAGGGGAGAACTTGGAAGAGTGGCTTTTTGGTTGATACAGTTATGTCACCAGTGAGCAGCTGGAATAGCCATGCTCTTGGATACACGCTGCAAGGTGAGGGACCGGGGGTCTCTGTGAAGACCACATTGGGGCCCTTTGCTTTGACACGCCTCTGGCTTTCTCAGAGCCTCTGCTTGGGTCACTTCAACTTCAGAGTCTCAGGCAACTGGCCTCCATACAGTGGCTGGTCTCCCTGAGCCCAGGCCTGGAGGCTGAGAGGACCCACATGGGCAGACAAGACACTCTAGGGAGAGACAGGGTGACAAGTCCCCTTGAACAAAACCTAAATCTAATCATCTTTGAAGACTGCAATATACACCTAAATGTCTCTTGCAGATGTAATTTAGTATGCATTATTAATTTATTTTTCATAAAGCTCCCCAGCTCCTGAGAGGGTGAAGGAAGGAGCAGAGAGCCTCTTGGATGATAAGCCTCGTTTGTCAAGGGAAGGCGGGTGCAGGCATAAAACAATTTCCCTTCTTCCAGCCCCATGCAGGAGCATGCAGACTCTTCTCTGAGAAAAAAGCCTCCTGCAAACTAGATTATTCCAGACGTTTTAATAAAGTGCCGACCTCTAATGGGACATGAACGCTCCCCATTTGCAAAGTGGAGTGGTCACTTACCAGGGCCGATGGCTGGTCATCAGAAGGGTGGCTCCGTGTCAATTACCAGACCACTGCTGACTACAAGATGGTAATTCCTATCAAATTAGTTGAGAAATAATTAACTCATTCTAACATAAAATGCTAATTATTTATTGTTTATAAAGCGATTTTAAATAATGCAAAAACTTGTGAGGCTGGGCCGTCGTGATTTTCCAATCATTAACTTAGCCAGAATTTGCATTTTAGGACTCCAGCCAGTGACTTACATGTGATCCTTAAGTCATTTTTCAAACACCCTGTCCTATCTTAATCTATTCATCATTAATCACATTTGGTCACTTTACATAGAGAACACCATTCATATGAAAGATAAGAGAAATACATTAATAAAGCGAAAGCAAGTTGGAATACTTCAAAACATAAGGTAAGGGATGAATATGGTTATCAATGCCATTCACACGCGGTGCACTTAGTGTTACATCGGGGCTGGGGAGCTGCGGCTGATTATTTAAAAGGGATTTCGGGAGGAGCTGGGCTTTTAGTTCTCGCTTCGGAAATGAGACAATCATCAGCGCTAGTCCTGAGAGCAGCTCTGTGGTTTTCACACAGCCTCTAGATTCGGGCATCTCTCCAACCCAGTGTCTACCATTGGCGACACAGGCCCCATGAGTACTTGGGTGTCCTGCTAAGGGATGGATTTGCCCACACCTGCTGCTGTTACTTCTGTTTCCTTAGGGGGAGAGTCATAGCTGACCGACTCACAGTACCAGCACCATGCAGGCTACATCCTCGGAGACACAGATGGCCCCCTGTGGGCCTCTGGACATTCTAAGCACAGTTCCTTCTTAGACAATGAACGGGGTGTAAGGCACGAGCCTGCTTCCCAGTCCCATGAAGAAGGGAACGAGAAAGGGAATATCAGGCCAACAGCTGATGGAAGGGGTTGGCTGGGTGAGGAGCTATAACTGATGCTATCAGCTCCCCCCACCATGCAAGAAGGTTCCCAACGGAGCTCAGTAGCACAGGACATTCTGAGTTAGGTCGGGGATGAACTTTTTACTGTCTGAGCTTCTGGGTACCTTGGTTCAGGCAGACAGACCTTCAAGAATTCAATAGGAAATAGTCTCACGAGGGCTTGTTCACCAAACGCTGCACTGCAGGGTGATGGGCGAGTATCTGGACCTGTCAGTGGTTTCTTATTAGGTTTGGGGAGGGTGATTAGAGTGTGGTCACGTCATGGACCATTAGTGGGCTTAGTGTCACATTGGCATCTTCAGAGGTGGCAGTGTGAGTCCCTGCCCAGCTCTGTAGCAGGAAGGGAAGATGACCCCCCACACACACACACACACGTGCTGACAATGTTGGTATTTTGGCCTTTCCTATCACTGTGATGAAAACAACTTGGGAGAGGAGAGATTTCAGAGTGCTCAACACATGGTTATTGGGCCCTATGTACTTAGGCAGGACCTAAGGGTGGTGGGTGTCTCTACCTTATAGCTTCCAATAAACAGAAAACTGAGGAATACAGAAGAGGCCAAGGTAGACATAGATCCCAAGGAAGAAGAAGTGGCTCCTTCTTTCCAAGTCTCCAACAACTTTCCACCACCTCCCAATAAAGCCAGCATATTGTGAATCCATCATGGATTAACCCATTGGTTAGATCAAAGCCCTCAGGCTCTAATTGTTCTGGAAATACCATCACAGATCCACCCAGGGGTGTGCTTCACCTGCTTTCTGAGTATCTCCTAATCCAATCAAGCTGATATTCACAATTAACCCCACAGTTTGGTGTCAATCACACTTCCATCAATAGATGTGAAACTCAGTTTGGGGCACATGAAGCCTGATAGAAGCAGCACGTTCTGTATATTGGATATAAGTCTCATAGGCGAGGCAAGAGCCAAGCAGAGAGATTTGCAAAGCTGAATCAAATCCTTCCAGCTGACGTTGCATGGCCAGGGGAGCCATGGGAGCAGGGCTACACAGAAGACGGAGGATAAACAGAGCCCAGATGGCCCCAGATGGCCACCCAGTGCACTCAATGTGCTACCTGCTTAATAGTCCCCAGTAGGTTAAAGTTAGCTCCCTTCAGACAGGGAGTTGTATCTGTTTGCTTCAATGTTCTATTTCTAGCACCTTAAATAGATCCCAACACACAGTAGGTCTTCTGTCTAGAAAGTTAAATAAAAATAAATACAAAACCCCCCTAACTACAGTGAAATGGGCTTTAAAATATTTTTATTTATTTGTTTTCAAGGAGAGAGACCACAAGAGAGAGCCAGCGCCTCCAGCCACTGCAAACAAACTCCAGACACATGCACCACCTTGTGCATCTGGCTTTATGTGGGTGCTGGAGAATCTAACCCCGAACCCCAGTCATTAGGCTTTGCAGGCAAGTGCCTTAACCGCTGAGCCATCTCTCCAGCCCCAGTGAGATGGATTTTAATGATGGGGAAGGTTTTAATGATGAGAGACATGGTTTTGTTGCTCGTGCTCCTGTGGGCATCTCGCTTCAGGATGGTAGACCAGTGAGGCATGCAGAGTTGAGCAAAGGGCTTGAATGTGGATATTTCTGGCAGCTGGGAGAACCATGAGGTACATAGCTTAGAATGTCACCTGTTCCCCTTCAGTGATGAGTTTTATTATTGCACAGGCACAGTGTTTCTGAACAGGCAGTCATATGCAGCAGGGCTCTGTGGGACAAAGCCATTCCCAGGGCAGTGCTGGAAGTGATGGTTCTCTCTGCTGGTTGTGATGGAAACAAGAAGTCCCTCCAGCCAGCCCAGAGTGGCCAGAGGGACATTGTTCCCAGAGGGGAAAGGGCAGTTACTAGTGTTAGCATCTCAGAGCTCCCTATGCCCCCAACCATTTCCACCAGGCCAAACCTCAACAGGAGATCTAACCAACCTGGTTCCTTCCCCAACAATAGCTCATACCTCCACAGGCTCCTCCCTCCATTGGGCAAGTAGCCATGTCTTAAGGACACAGGATCCAGACAGTTCACGGAGGAGGATATCCAGCTGATTGGGGATGGGGAAGCCGGGCATTGAGGAACTTGGGATAACAACTCATCATTTGCCCATTAAATAATGTAACTCATTATGGACAAAAAAAGCCTTCACATGCCTCTCTCTCTCTCTCTCTCTCTCTCTCTCTCTCTCTCTCTCTCTCTCTCTCTCTCTCTCTCTCATTTCCCAGTGCAGATCTGGCCCTCTACACCTGTCTCAGTATGGCATCCACCAAGTCTCCTGGTTCCTTGCCCTTCCTCCTCCTGACCCACTCCAATCTGAGTGACCTGAGTCAGCAGTGACCACCTCAGGAACATGTCTCCTTTCTGCTTAAACCACACTGCTCTGGGTCCTTAATAAAATCTCCATTCCCAAGAAAAAAAAATGTGTGCTCCCAGGCCTTTCATTCAAACTCCAACCCTCTGATAACTAGCACCCAAGAATCATGAGTCTGGGGGTTGGGACCCCATCCTGTAGCATGGTTTGGAACACTAGTGGATAGGGCTGATGGCAAACGGGGCAGACAGGTGCTCTCAGGGACTGGTGACCACTGAGATCCACAGTCAACACAGCACCTCTGCTCAGCAGGGGACACTGAGGCACAGGCGTCAATGTCCAGCCTTTGCCGTGGGAACCACCAAGACGGAGGCGGGAGCAAGATTCTACCCATGGGAACAACAGGGCCCAAGTGGATAAAGAAGCAGAGACGCAGGAGAATTAAATACTTATTTTCACTACATGGCTTCTTTTGTTTGACGTACCATATCAACACGGTGGAGCTCAAAAGCAGCGTTATACAGACATGAGGGTTCACACCTGTAAGCCCAGGACTCAGGAGGACAGAGAGTTCAAGGTCATAAGAATATGAAAATGCTTATTGCAATCTTTTTATGTTCTGGCTTGGGGAACGGTGAGCTTCGAGTGCCAGGATTCTGCTGCAAGGCCAGAACCTGTTTTGCAAGCTCTTCTCCTCATTCACCAATTTAGACCCAAGTCAAATGAAAGTGGAACATCACGCATGCTTTGCAAACATCCCCCCTGAACCCCCAGTTTCAACAAAACTCCTGCCCAAAGAAACTGGTTCCCAAAACCCCGCTCAAAAAGTAGTCATGTTCTAACCACATATTAACGATTCCAAAATCCTCCATTATGAACAATATTTATCAAAAACAGCCCGCTATCAGATGAAAGATGTGCCTTATCTTTTCTTGTCAACTAAAACATTATTCACTGAAAGTTTCTTTCATATCTGTTTCAGGGGTTTCAGTGTCATTTTAAATTGCAAATCAATCATCCATCTCGAAGCATCGTTCTGTGGGGGAGATTAACGCTGTGGCTAAAATTGTTTACAAAGCCATTTGTAAAGCTTCCCCGGATGCAGATGAGGCCAGTTTACCAGCTTAACATTGTTGATCCCAGAGAAAGCCTTAAGCAATGACTTCAGAGGGCAAAAAAATTTGTTCATTTATCATTATTGTCATGGGCTTTCGTAAATGATAACAATTTGTCTTCATCCTATTTTTAGACAATGAGCCACAATAGAGTCCAGAAAGCCATTTTGCCAGATGGAAGAAGGTGCTTTCATTGCAAAATGTTGTCTTTTCTTTCCCTGCCCTATAAAATTGGCTTAAGTGAGAAGCAAGGATACGTTTTAATGTCACTGTTCCCAGAAGACATAATGACATACAAGCGAGGCCTCGGCAGCCTCGGGACAGATGTGGTTCAAGTGCATTGAAGACCCTTTTCAATCTCTAGTCGTGACTTCTGGGGTGGGTACAGGCACGAGGAAGCTCTGGAAGGTAGTTATGGATCTTAGCATGTCCCCTTCCTTATTAATATCCCCCTTTTTTAAATGAAACACTGCAATGGGGAAGCCCAATTACTTCTCATTAAGATGAATAAAAATGTTAGAATAAGCTGGACATAAAATAAACATTTAAAGTGATAGATGGTTAATTCCTCTGAGCTCAGAACTACTAATCAGGAACTCTCCATAGAAGAGATTAGCGAATCCAGTCTTCATAGAAGTGGTACATGGCTACAGTCCATGGGCCCCTGGGCTGGGTTCTGACATCACCCTCTAGTGGTGAGGAGCTGCCCCACCAGGGGTCCCCAAGAGTCCTTCCCAAGCAACTTGCGGGGAGCCCAAGTTCCCTGAGCCCATGTTTGGGCTCCATCACTCATCTCAGGGCTAGTTTATCTGTGTTTTCTTGCTAAGGAGGGCAGCTAACAGAGCAAGGCTTACAGAGAGTTGCTAGCAGAGACAATTCTTTTGGATAGGGCTGGTGGATGAGGTACCACCCATTTCATGTTCTAGAAGCCCATGTCATTGAGCAGTGTTTTTGTAAATAGAATTGTTGACTCCTGGGACATAGGTTGGACAAAAGTGAAATCACTTCTAGGTATCGTGCACTAATAATGTTTGCAGATGCACCCCACCTGGCCTGTATGCACTCTCTCTCTCCCCCCCCCCTCTCTCTCTCTCACACACACACACACACACACACACACACACACACGAGGGTGAGGGCACATAAACACACATCTTGGAGGTTCATGACAGGACCCATCTGTGCATTCAAGAAAAGCTGCTATTTTCCTGCTGTGCCCTGGAAGGCTGGTTGGCTTCTTGGTTTAGCAACAGGACCAGAGCATTGCTAACCCTCCTGCAAAGTTGCCTCTTCATAGCATGTCTTTAAACGCTGACAGAGAGGGCTGGAGAGATGGTTGGGGGGTTAAGGTGCTTGCCTGCAAAGCCTGATGGCCTGGGCTCAATTCCCAAGTACCCACTAAAGCCAGATGCACAGTGGCACTTTTGTCTGTGTAGCATCAAGTGTGTGCCCCCTCCCTCCTTGCAAATAAATAAACAATACTTTATGAATAAAGCTGACAGAGAGACATCTTTACGGGCATCCTCATTTTGCATCCAGGCCACACTCCCAGGTACCTTGCTCTGGGTCTCCCTGAATCACCCACACCTCACCTCTCCCCCTCTCCCACCTCCGTCCAAAGCTGCCAGCTCCCCCAGTTAAGGCTGTGGCCCCATTCCATGAAGTTCTCTCAAAGGGCACAGTTCCAGGATTCTCTGTCCAAGGTTCCCACTGCCAGCTTCTTAATGAGGTGCAATTGGAGCCAGGCTTCCAATGTATGACCATCTTCCTCTCTGATTAGGAGGAGCGATTATTGCCAAGGGATTTTACACTTCAATGGCGTTTGTTTCTAATGTTTGAGTGTGTGATGCACATGCGTGTGTGCATGGGACGGCACATGTCTGTGTGCAGGTGTGCACATGCCCGTGAGGCTAGAGGTTGACATCTAGTGTGTCCTCCTCGCTGGCTTGTCTCCTTAGTTTATGACACAAGGTCTCATGCTCAGCGTAGTTCATGATGCTCACCAATTCAGCTAACTAAGCAGCAAAGCCTAGGGCTTCTCCTCCCTGCCTCACTGGCATTGGGATCGTAGGCATACGCCACCATGCCAGGCTTTACACGGGTGCTGGGGATGTGAACTCAAGTCTTCATGCTATGTGACCTCCCTCCCCGTGTGCTTATCATCTCCTCGGCCCAAAGACAGCCTTGGACATGACGGGATCCTGTCAGTTAATTGCTTTCTCATTTCAAACATTTCTTTTTTTAATGTTAACATAAATCACAAAAATACGTATTTATTTGTCTATCTTTACATTGCAGGACCATGGTTTCTTTTGGGGTTATGGGTTTATTCATTGATATTTAATACATTCTCTTTTCTTTCTTTCTTTTCTTTCCTTTCCTCTCACCCTTTGCTTCCTTCCCTCCTTCCTTCTGTCTCCTCTTGTTACCTTCTTCCCTCTCTCCCTACTCTCTCTGGCTCTTACTTTCTCCTTCATTCCCTCTTTCTCTTTCTTTCATAGAGTCTTGTGACATAGCCCAGGCTCGCTTCAAATATGGGATTCTCTTGCTTCAGTCTCCCGAATACTGGGATTACAGGCCTGCACCATAGAGAAATGCCTTGTGTGCTGATTTGTTCTCATAGACCACAGCCAGCGTCTCTCACCCACGGAAGCCCTGCTCTGTTGGAAATGGATGAAAGGATC
>PVHP010023095.1:25000-27751 GCA_004024765.1 Zapus hudsonius
TGTGAGCAGATACACAAAGTGGTCATGAGTCTGGAGTTTGTTTGCAGCTGCCAGAGGCCTTAGTGTGCCCCATTCTTCTCTGTCTCTACCCTCTCTTTGCAAATAAATATTTTTTAACCAAAAGAAAGGTTGAGAAGCTGGAGAGATGACTCAGCACTTAAGGCACTTGTTTGCAAAACCGAATGGCCTGGGTTTGATTCCCCAGCACCCACGTAAAGCCAGATGCATAAAGTGGCGCATGCATCTGGAGTTCGTTTTCAGTGGCTAGAGGCCCTGTTGCACCCATTCTCTCTCTCTCTCTCTCTCTCTCTCTCTCTCTGTAAATAAATAATTCTTTCAATAAAGGTTGAAGAACCTGGAGTCTGATGCTCATGAGCCATTTTGACAGCAACGGGCACACTTGCTCAGGGGGAGTGAGCTGGTGGGCACAGGCTGGCTTCCCCTCCTTCAGGTTTTCTTCCCTCCAGGCCCTGGGGATGGACAGCTCTCTCCTCCTAACTGCTCCTCATGTCAGGCATCTGAGGAAGTGCCTCACAGACACATACAGAAGTGTGCTTCATTCCTCTCTTCTTCATCCAGCCCAGCTCACCATCAAGACGGACCTTGACAGTGGTGTTTTTTGAGGTAGGGTCTCACTCTAGCCCAGGCTGACCTTGAATTCACTATGTAGTCTCAGGGTGGCCTTGAACTCACGACGATCCTCCTACCTCTGCCTCCCAAGTGCTGGGATTAAAGGCGTGCGCCACCACGCCCGGCTGGTGTTTTTGCTTTCTAACAGCACCCAAAGAACTTACTGGATCTCAAATCCCATTCTCCGGCTCTTCTGCTTCTAACTCACTTAATCACGTCACTTCATATAATTCTTATCCCAAAGCTCACACACAGTGGACGAGGCATCACCCATCTTATGTGGAAATGAAATATTAAAAGGTATAATTAGGAGATTGAGCAAATTATCTACTGTAACATATCTCACACATAGAGGTGGTGGTAGTCTAAAAATATTTTCACATTCCTATTCTCCGACCAATTTTTCACACACACACACACACGTACAGGCACACACAATGAAAGAGCACAATTTCTGGGAATCAATGGATCATTCCTTTCCCATAATATCCATTTCTAGCCACTCCACCTGGAATCGCTGGGGACAGCAGAGGGACAGTGTACTTCCAAGACAAATGCCATCTTTAATTGGACAGGTCTCCGTTTAACACTTATCATCTCCTGTTAGGTCTATCTCAAACTAGTCAACATTTCTTTTACAAACAGGGAAAGAGAAGTTACTGATATGTGTGTGGTGAGACCGTGCTGAACCAGCATCCGCATGGGTGCACTGTTGTTTGTGGGTGCAGACTTTTGAACACACTATGCACACTGTGCAATAGCAGTTGGTTTGAGTGACAAGCCAAGGGGTCTTTGCTCAGCCCCATCCTTCTGCCGTCTCCTCCAGAGGTAGGACCCCAAGCTGGCTGAGATGACCCGAAGTCTGGCTGCTGATGCAAATTGAGACGTTGAAAGCTGTCTTGAGGCTGGGTATGGGGATGCACGCCTTTAATCCCAGCACTCAGGAGGCAGAGGTAGGCATGAATTCGAGGCCACCCTGAGACTACATCATGAATCCCAGGTCAGCCTGGACTAGAGCGAGACCCTACCTTAAAAAAACAAACACAAACAAAAAAAGATGTCTTCCCCTGTTGACTTCGTTTTCACAAACCACAGAGGAAATGACATAGAACACGGTACATCAGTATCAGGCACTGGACAGTGTATGGGACAGCCAACAAGGTTCCAAGGGGTGTGGCTGTGGATGCTGAGGTTCCTCATATGGGCTCCACCAGCTTGATGCATTCCTCTGAGCCTAGTTCATTCTGGGAATCCCCAGAGCTGGTGTGGACAGACTCCGTGAACACAGCAGGCTCTCATGAAACCATGCAGAAAGCAATGGAGCCCAAGGTCTCTTCCTCTCCTCTCTTACCGCAGCCCCTCTGAGCTCCAAACTTTGCCAGAAGACTCCTTCTACCTCTGATTGCAGAAACCAGAAAGCAAGGTCACTGCCCTGTCTCCCCTTCACTGGCCATCAACACAGTAACTGATTCTAGGTGTCCAGGCTGGAAGTCAGCTGTGAACTTGGCTCCACTTTAAGCCCGTCATTTCCAAGGCTCCTGTGGGTCCTTGGGGACACATGTCCACAGAAGGCAGATGGGGAAGAAATGGGCAGCCTTGAGTCATGCGGGAACCATGTGAGCTAGAATGTTCTGGATCTATTTAGAGTGGACAACAGCACTGGCTACCCTCTGCTTCAGGAACATGGACCTCACAACCACCATATTATATGATTTTTAATTAATTAATTAATTATTGTTTTCTGTGTGCATGAGTGGACACACCAGGGCCTCCCACTGCAAACAAATTCCAGATGCTTGTGCTACTTTTTTGGCTTACATGGAAGGCTTGGGACTTGAACTCAGGCTAGAATGCTTTGTAAATAAGTGATTTAACCTTGGACCAACTGTCTGGGCTCCCAGACTATAGGATTTTGAAAGCGTAATATCATATGCATAAATAACCATGGGTGTATCGACTAACATGATATTAAAAACTAAAATCCTGTGGTGGAAAAGAAAGAAAGTATGTTAATTGTGTCATTAATCATGGTGGGGGATAAAGAAGGTAATGTCTCCAGAATAAGAACTGAAGGTGTCATATAAAGGTATAATTAGAGGAATTACAACCAGCAGAAAACAC